>CM037595.1:4497357-4771567 GCA_021018995.1 Chloranthus sessilifolius | reverse complement strand
GATGACGGTTTTAGCCTTCTTTTCTCCCTTGAAGTTGTAGTACTCGGGCACCCTCTTGGTTTCTTCCGACGTCGGTAGAAGCGATGTGGCCCAGAACCGACGTCCACGTACTCGGTGTCCCCGTCAATAAACTATATAGACAATTGGTGCATTTATAAATAATAATTAAAAAAAAAATTGTTAAATGGTGCCATCGAAGTTTTGGGCATAAAACACCAATAGCCCATCTAAGTTTTACCCCAAGGTGGTTGTCCAAATACTGTTGTTTTACATGGATTTCCCCACGTGGCAGCCCTTAATTTTAACTCCTAAGTAACACTAAGTTACTTCTCAAATAAATCCTTAATTACTCTGTACTTGCTTAGATTACCATATAGCTCTTTTGCAACCATGAGGCCACTTTACAAATATGTCAAACACAATGGTCTTAAATTTGACTCACATCGTCCTCAGGAGATCAAATCATATCTCAAAATCAGACTGCAAAATTTTAGCTTATTTTAAGTTTGTAATAGGCTACTAAAAGTATTAGATAAAGACGTCCAAAATAAGTCAAAACACCAATCAAATTTCAGTTAATTTTTAGCATTCTATAGCATTTGTATAGATATTATATAATACCGGACTGTGTAGAGCATCTAAATCAAGGATTCTGTATTGGACTTACTGGCTAATTTGGCCAGGAGTGATACTAAGTCGACGAGTACGATCTGAATGAGCCATATGTTTGTAGACTCAGTACTGCGTGGTGCTGAAATAGATTCGACTCAGCCAAGTTGCACCAACTTGGTCGAGTTTTTAAACATTGATCTAAATGAATCGAACACTGAGAAGAAGTTTTGCATCATATTGCATTTCATATATCTTCAATCCATAATATAAAGTAACTTTAATTTTGTAACACAGAATTCATATTGAACAAGATTCCAGTGCAACATATGATTTGGATGGTAAACTGTTGGACTTAAGCAACACTAATCAAATCGTTAGTTTTCCTATAAAACATTCATCAAGCTAACCCGGATTTATCAGGGGGGAACAGGCATCGGAAACTTCACAAAGGTTCTTAAGCTCACACTAAGATCAACAATTAAGAAAAAATCAGAGAAGCAACATGCAGCGCACTTAACAATACAGCCGCTGATGTACACATATCCATCACCATCAATAATCATTCGAAATGAATCTTCCATTTAAGGTGTCGCTTACTAATGGAGTACAGCTGCATTAAACTATTCATAACAATAATGTGCTACTCAACCTCAAGGGCTAGGGCCTGTTGCACAATGGAAGGTTGACAATATTCCCAGTCGCAGACTCGAATCCAATTTACCTATTTTATATGCGTGTGTTATTCAACCTTAGTCGCAGATTCTTCCATTTAAGGTGCCGCTTACTCTCTAGAATCTCGCTCCCGAATCTGGTCCTGTCTAGATCTCAAATAACTTTAAACACCAACTAGCTCACTGCAACTAAACCATTAAGATGCCTTGTGTTCATTCAATTTTGAGATTACGCTATTTTTATTACTTTGGAAGTTAAAATTGTAAATATCTATAACCATAATTACATAATACTTTAATTTTGATAAATTATTTGATATATGAATATTTTTTATATTTTTATACATGTTCTTTTTAAACACTCTGGCTTCTTAAATTTTTTGTAATTGTCACTTCCCCGCTCCTGCACTTGAATTCACCTCTGCTCCACTTTGTGTACTAAGGATTTAACAACCTAGATCACATATTGTAATGGATTTAAATTTATCTAAACATCTGGCAGTGTTTTTCATATATACATAAATATGAATTAAAATTACCTCAGATCAGTAACCGGGCAAACCCAAAAAGCTCAGAATTTAAATGGATATTACGAAAAAATTTTAAAATATAAAAATAAAAATTCGTACAAATTTAAAACTATTATCTGAAAAAACAACAAAAAAAAATTAGGGATTGTGCAAATTCAAGCATAGAAACACAAAAAGGGAAATTTCTATGTTTTTTTCAGCACATTAAAAACCTTAAAGCAAACCATAGAAATAAAAATTTCTAACAATCCTCATGAGATTGAATCAGATATCTCACTAAAACCTGAATTGGGGTTACGCTTTGCATTTAGAATTTTAGAATCATAGATGAAAATAACATAAATATAAATCAAACACATGGCTATGATTCTTGTTAAAGAGATTCTGAAGGCGTACCTTTAAATTTGAACTTGAAGAACTGCACAGGAGAAGAAGAGAAGCTACTTTTATATCCGGGTTTGGCTGGCCTTTTAGGCGGCCCGATTATTGTTTACCACAAACCAAGGCCCGGATAGAAACTCGGGCAGGGCTCAGCCCAGGTCTTTTTGGACTCGGGCGTTTTAAATAAGCCCAATTCCGACTCAAACCGGGTCCAGCCTGGCCTTTTCCCTTTTACCTTCAAATAATCGGGCTTGGTCAGTCGGGCTGAGATTCCAACGGCCCGATTATTTTTTATCCTAAAATGAGGCTCGAACCCAGCCTGGACACAAAATATGGCTACACTCGTTACGGGTACTTGGGATCGGGCTTTTTATTTGAGCCCAAATTTAACCCCATCTAGGCCGGGCCGAGTTGGGACTGAGACCCGCCTATTGACAGCCCTATGTCCAACATTTTCTCACCCTATAATAGGGTAGGTGCGGGTGGCAAAGGGCTGCTCTAGGGTAAACCTAAGCCTAGCCTGCGGCTTTGAATTTGGTTAAACCCAAGCTAAGCCTCGCGGTGATTATTTATAAATTAGTTGTTAATTTATAAAAATTAAAAAAATTAATTTAGAAAATCATTTGCCATAGTCATAGATTCTGCTATTTTATGCTCTACTTTAAAATAAAATTATGAGTTTAAAGAAGATATCTCAAATAAGATTAACGGGTACATAAGTGAAAAGACGTTTTTTTTTATATAAAAAGGGCTATTAGACCTATCATATTAGAAAGGGGTCGAAAAATACGACTAACAAAGTTGTCCCCAAATATATTATATAAGCTTTGTAATGATGATGATGATAACACTATATTCCTAAAAATATAAAAACTTACGTATTACAAGTACAAGTACGTGATGAGAAGTTAATATATTTTTTCAAAAAGTCCAAGAATTTAAAATTAGAAAATATGTAGTCTTTTAATGTTTATTTTTTTAATATTACAACAAAAACACAATATAATTATCATATATGAGAGCCCAACGGGCCTAAGAGCTTAAGACCGAGCCTAACTCATTTAGATTTCAAGCTTAATGTGATAGCCTAATGAGAGCCCAACAGGCCTAAGAGCTTAAGACCGAGCCTGACTCATTTAGATTTCAGGCTTAATGTGATAGCCTAATGCTGGCCTGTGGGCAAGCCCAAACCCTAATTCAATTTGGGCTACCCAGTTTAATGCCACCCTTATATTTATCTCAAGGAATACGTGTTAGATAGATTAAATATTTCATGAATGTCCACTTATTGGATCATATGATAAATGGGTTTGAGCAATCAAAGTTTTCAAAAGTCACACTCATTGGAGGATTTGAACCTTCCGGTCTTTACCTTCTAAAATGAATAGTTGTTCATAAATTTTTAGCGGTTAAAATTAAAGTACACCAATCGAATGATTAGAATGCTCTAATGGGCATTATAATAAGTATCAATAATAGATTCATACTTGATGAATTGGTCAAATATGCATGCCACGTAGGCTATTAGTGGATAGTCATTGTGAGCAAATATGCTTAATAGCTGTCATATGAGTTGTCCTCTCATTACAAATTTTTAAATAATTACAATCAGTTCATGTGGCATGCATCTTTGACCAATCTAAGTCGCCCCCCTCCCCGTTGCACATCTCACGCCCGACAGAGGGAGGTGATGACAATGAGTAACATCAGTCTCAGTCTCTTCGAGCCTAATAATTAGAATGAGTACAATTTTAAATCCCTTAATTAATAAGGATCTATTGGAAGGGAAAATCTGGTGCTAGCGGTCGCATTAATTCGAACTATAATATTATATATTGTAGTTGTTATAATTAAAAAACTTGAAATTGGACTTTAGGTTGGGCCGGCTCGTCCATTTTTAGAACTAAGCGCATAAGTCAGCATTCAGCTGAATCAATCTCCATTCCAAAGAACCTAAACCTTCATATCAATTGACAGAATAATTATTTTCAACTAAGGTCCAATATTAAGATATTCCACTGTAATTTTATAATTTTAAAATATATGTTTGATTTTTCACCATTAAAGTATACTTCACTATTATATTATACTATATATATATATATATATATAAATATATGTGTGTGTGTGATCAATCTACATAGTTCAAGTGATTGTTCATCATTGAAACATATATCTATTAAAAAATTACATGATGAGCTTCACTATTTACTCCATAAGATTAATAACAGCTATTAGAATACTTAGATTTGGAGAAAGCATGATAGCCATTCTCAGGGTCGTCGCATAAATTGGATACAAGGTGAGATTATATCAAAATAGTGAGTATGGTTAGTCAACACAGTGCCACGTACCATAGTCACGATTCGTTTACTTTTAATTATGAACAAATTTAATATCTCATACAAACTCATCCAAAAAATATAAGTTTATACAATATTTGATGGATCCGACTCTCCTTACTATTATTTGAATACCAAAATGGTGTTTAAATGATCTTATATGATTTAAGATGTGAGTGATTCGTACCATCAAAGTGATAGATCATAAATTGAAGTATAATGTGCCAAAAAATAATATTTTAGGGAGATTTAAACCGTCCAAATCTGTTAGAATATATTATCAGCCAAGCTGATATTAAAATTCATCAATAAGATTGTCCAAATTCACTTATAAGACAGAGATATGTTCCAACAACAGATTTTCACTTGAACAATTTATGATAAAAACAAACATAAGACTTAAAAAAGCCAACGAGGTGGTGATACTGATTTATGAGTCTCCTATAGTATCATAAGATTAACATGCTTATAAAATAGGCTTCTACTCATCAATCCTCTATAAGGCTGACTTCTACATATGTCAGGATATGCTTTTTTAAGATTATAACATGTCAGTAATAACCTCAATGATATCATTTAAGAGAATCGGACCCTTTTACAAAAACAATTTCACTGATGACTTGTCAACTGTGGAGTTTTTCAAACTTTGATACATGAACAGATTTCAATGCTCTTAAAATCAGTAGGCGCTATAATTGGCGTGTCAAGTCGAGCATGGTGATGAACTACAATCTAGATGGAAGTCATGTTTGGCTCTAACTTAGAGCTTGAATCATTGTTTGACTCTGACTTGGAGGACCTGCGACGGCCCAGTTACATTCAGACTTTATCAAAAGCTAGTTTCTCTTAGATTATAAGTAACATTTAAATCTTTTACATAAGGCTAGTCTCTCTTGAATTAGAAGTAGGATTTGTGTCTTTTATATAAAGAGAAAACTCTTTGTCGAATTATAGAGTTGAGATATTATTATAAAGCTTTGGAAAACGTATCTATGATTTTGAGGAGAGCTTCGATGAGACTTGAGTGTTCTTGTATTCTGTTGTGATTTTTAATGTGTAATGTTTTACTCGCAAGTGCACGAATCGGTTTGTATATAGTGGGTGCGGAGTACGAGATCGTTCCCACGAGGACTAATTTTGAAAGATCTAAAAGAGACAATCAATTCTAGAAATCTATGAAGATCTAACAGTATTCTACCAGTTTTATGATTTAAGCGGTTGATGAGATGGTAATTAATGACTACAAAAATAAAACTTAATTGATGATTCAAAAGGAAAGGTAAAGATGATGATAAAGATGAAGATACTAAATCCTCACATCTTTGGTCCGTTCTTCCCGTAATATAAATCTAAGGATTAAACTATGAGATATTCCATTGGTAACAAACATCTTTTATGAAAGATCAATGGTCAACACCCTAATAGGTTCCACGTTGCATCCCTGCAATCAGGACTTAGATGATTTTCATATATAAATTTGGGATCAAAGGCATGGCTAGGCACACATGATCTCAGGTTCAAATAAAAATCATCCCCAAAGTGGGTGAAAATTTCAACAAGAATACCACTTATAAATCTGAAATCAAGGGCATGGCTAGGCACACATGATCTCAGGTTCAAATAAAAATCATCCCCAAAGTGGGTGAAAATTTCAACAAGAATACCACTTATAAATCTGAAATCAAGGGCATGGCTAGGCACACTTTATTCAGATTATGGAATATTTAAGATAAAATTACCATTACAGATCCAAGATCCAGGGCATGGCTAGGCACACTCGATCCTAGAACATAATCGTAATTAGATCCACACGATGAAAGCAAAAAGACCATAACAATGATTGGGTAAAATTACCGTCACAGGTTTGAGATCCCGGGCATGACTAGGCACACGCGATCCCAGTTAGTGGTGGGGATTTCATCCGTTCATGATAGCACAACAACCATAAAATAAAATCTCATATTTTAATCATTAATTTATATTATTAAAAGTACATACCTCGGATGAGAATCATTAGATCCCCATCCCTATAAATTTAGCCACACATATTGTAATTAAATGATATAAATAAATAAAGACGGAAAAATAACATTAATTTAATAAATTAAAATTACTTCAAACTTCAAAAGAACTTACTTTGATCCAACAGTACGATGATCTTCAGAACCGAAAAAAATGCAGGAATAAACTTTGAACAAAATTTATAAACTGAAGGAATTAGTACTGAAAAATTAAAGAACAAAGCTCTCAAAAAAGAATAATAAAACTTCCCTATTTCTATGTCTAACTATGAAAAATAATGACTAATGACTAAAAACTAAAAACTCTAAAACTAAAACTCTCTCCTAAAATTAATTCTCTAAAAAAAAATCTCCTTTTCGAAGTGTTTGAGTCGCTTTAAATAGACCCCTCGTCGCAGAAGTCTCCCAAGCCATAATTTTAGAGTCGATTAATCGACCAAGGAGGGTCGATGCATCGAGCCGCCAAAAAGTCCCAAAAATTAGCTTTACAGTGTCAGTTTCGTGTCAGACTCTGACTTATCCTCGATTAATCGACCTATAGGGTCGATGCATCGACCCTAGAATCTGTGAAATTCAGCACTTTCTCTGTATCAGACACTGCTTTGGTATTTCGGCCATAACTTCCTGTCCCGAACTTGGAGTGAGGTGATTCTTGAGCCGTTGGAAAGCGGACGACAAGATCTACAACTTTCATGTGTTGACAATTTCGTAATTCGGCCGTCTTGAAGGTCTAAATTTAGCCGCAAGTCGTACCAAGTTCTCGATTACCCAAAGTTGCAGTGTTTTGACATTATATTCAGAATTCTTGGGCTGTTTTCTATACTTGGCTTGTATTTACCTTAAACACTTTAAATCTAATAATTCTCATCAGATAGCCTTCATCGGACAGCTAAATATAGGTATTTAGGGGTGAAATATCATCATTTTTCAGTACTCATCATATCCCCAAACCTACATTTTGCTAGTCCTCGAGCAAAGCAAACTAAAGAAAATAAATGCCACTTTCGTAGGGAACACGATTGCACTTAGCATGTGCAACAAGCCTTTAAACTCCTAGGTGATCCTAGTGGAGGAGTTGTGTCTCCTGAGGGTTTACAGTGAAGTTACCCACAAACTTCAATACATTTTTGAAATCATCGATCAAATTGAGTTTCAAAACATGATTTTGATAACATATATACCATTCAAAAACAAAAATCATTTAATCAATTCAACATGCAAATTCTCAATTTTAAATACCAATGTTATACTAATCATACTAATATCCATTCAAATTAGTCTAATGCTCAAATCGTTAGATAGCTCATCCATTCATGCCTAAACGTGAAGTGTGTGCATAACCAATCCAAAATTCATTCATCTCAGAACTAGTTCAAACGGAAAACCGTTGGATCTGTTGTTTTGACTCAATCCTCACTTTAGGTATAATCTCAAAATATAAAGACACCGATAGTGGATAGTTTTCGCACATATGTGAGAGGTCAATACAAAGCAAATAAAAAGGTCTCACATGATAAATGAAACACGATGCAATCAATGAACAAAAATAAATCTCATAAGAAGATACTTGTATATCCTAAGCATGTCATATCAAGTGTCATAAGTATCACATATTTACTCTCCACAAGGCAGTTACTAATGCAAGATCAGATCATGAAGGTCTTTTTAGGGTTGTAATGGGGCTCAGGAAAGGGTAAGAAAGAATTGGAAGTTGGGATTCAAAGTTTCTGAGAAATTGAAAAAGAAACAACTTTTTTTTTTCTATTTCTCTTCTTTTTCTTTTCTAATGTCTCACTATTTTTCTCAATTTTTTTTTTAATTTTTCTCAACTTTCTTTTTCTTGAAGCACCTCATATTTTTCACAATTTTTTTTCATTTTTCCCCCCCTTTTTTTTCTTTTTATTTTTGCCATACACTCTCAGTAAACACCACAACTCAGTATCTCTCCACTTACTCTCTTTTCGTTCACTCTCATCCCTCGTTCCTAATTTCTCAGAAATAAGAAGGGTAAAGCTGAATTTTCAAAAATGGTGAAGGGTTAAAGGTTAACGTGGCTTATCAAAGAATGTATAAAGGTAAATTTTTCCAATAGGCTCAAAGGGGTACTAGAAAGATAAATTTATTTGAGGTGGGGCATTTTAAGCACAAACGAGCCAAAGATGACCTTCAATCATGTCCTTAAAAGATAGTAACCTTGCCTATTTGTCTTGAGTAGATATACAGTACATTCTAACATAATGATATGAATTTAATTTCATGCAAAGTTACAAGCCAAGATGAAGTGTATGAGATTATGCAAAATAAGTTGTATTCAAAGAAAACTCCGAGTTTATGTATTCACTCATCAATGACGGGAAATTAGCTTAAAAGCTCACCGGGTTTAGTCTCCACTAAGATCCTAAGATTCAACATTCAAAACAGTTCATCGATTTCTAAGTCTTAGCTTGGTATCGCGTAAAAAATTCTAAGCATGAATATCAAAATTATCCATAAAATATCACATTAAGCTTCATCATCTTAGATACAAGTAATCAAAATATGACACTAGTATTCTCAAAATTAAATTCACATGCATCATCAACTAAAGTTTGAAAACAATCGTAAAATAATGTGCATGATGACTTCAAAATTAAATTATTTTTTTTCAATTTTTTTTTTTCAGATTTTTTTTTTCAGATAATAAAAAAATTAAGTGACGTAAAATAGATAATCATACCCCCAAACCTAAAGATGACAATGTCCGCATTGACTGAAAGAAGTAGCGCACCCCCAAACCTGTTTGAAAAAAGTACCTCAACACAAAGATCAGGTGCAGAGAATATGTGCATCAAATTGGAACATGACAAAAAATATATTGAAGGGAATATGGTTACACTATTTAGGGAAAGAAAAACAACCTAAATTAAACAAAACAAAATAAAAAGGAAAGAAAAAAAATAATAAATCCTAAATCCTAAATCCTAAACTAAACATGAATCCAACTCTGTTAGTCATTGGTAGGCGGACCCATCCACCTCGGGTCACGTAAAATGATATTCTTAGGCACAGGGAACAATTTCTCCCAAAGATCAAGGGGAAATTGATGAGACACCGCCGATTGTATGGATGGAGGTGGGGAGGCGAAAGTAGGAGATGAAGATGGGGGAGATGGTGATGGCATCACATCAATTATCTCGATATCAGTATTGAAGCACAGTGTAGGAGATTTGGAACGATTTACCTTCTTTCTAGATGGTTCTCCCCAGTAAGGAATGATCATCGGATCGAGGTCGATAATTTCAACATTGTTGGACACAAAAGGGACTGTCCAATGAGAGCGGCGCTCCCGCTTTTTAGCAGTCTCCTCCATCTTTGATAATCGTGCTCTGGTGAGATATAATCTTCGTGCCATGAGAAAGATTGTGCAGAGTTAATGAAAAGTGAGCCTAAAGGTGAATATAAAGGGAAAAATATATAGAGTTGGAGTACGAGTGGAAAGAGGTGTCCCGCCAAAAAGAAATAATGAAAAGTGTTGCAGTACGTCTAAGGGAATCCAAGGACGTGAGAAAAGAAGCAAATTAGAGGCCTAATAGGAGTACGGTCGAAAAAGAAAGAAAAAAACAAAAAAAATGGGGTCGATTAATCGATCCCGGAAGGTCGATGCATCGACCCTTTGGGGGTCGATTAATCGACATTGGGGTCGATGCATCGACTCCCAAAAAATAATTTTTTTTTTTTTCCGCAAACATTGGGTCGATTAATCGATCCCTGAAGGTCGATGCATCGACCCTTTGGGGGTCGATTAATCGACATTGGGGTCGATGCATCGACTCCCAAAAAAAATAAAAAAAAAAAAATTTTCGCAAACATTGGGTCGATTAATCGAGTATAACCCTTGATTAATCGACACCATCTTGGCAGAGAGTTGAATTTTTTTTCAAAAAATAACATTTTAATGGTGTTTTTCAACTACTCTAAAGGCAACAGGTAATTAGCAAAATTTTGGCAATCCCACACAGATTAGAAAACACACTTTTTCATTGATAAACACAATGATTACAAGGACACTTCTGATTTGACTCCTAAAATAAACAGCCTAAATAAAAGAAAGAAAAATAACACAAAACGAAAAATCCTAATCCTAGACTAATCAAACTAATCATCTCCATCCTCCTCGGCCTGGCGGGCCCTGGCGCGCATCTCATCATAACTATCAGGCCACATGCGCTGCCCGATCTGATGGAGGAAGGAACGATCATAATGGCTACGGCGCAGGAGTGCACCATGTTGTCGCTGCTGCTCCTCTTGTAAAGAGTTAATTTGGGCTTGGAGCGAACCCAGCGACACACCCTCCTCGGGTCCTTGATCAGGTGCAAGTTGGTCATCCTGGCGTCTGTGATGCGTGGTGGAGCAAGTTGGGCGGCGATAGGGGGCATCAGGGATATTTCCCAAGAGACGCATACTGCGGTTCCATTGGGACGCACCATAACGATAGAATGCAAGGTCCCCGATATCATCATCCCGGTAGAATGGGAAACGAAGGAAATTAAGCAATTTCATAACATAATGGGGGAAGTAGATCAACGGGGCTTCACCAGTGGTAGGTTTAGTGAGTTCGTCATGGCATCGCCACATGCCATCATGAATAATCTTGGGCACATTGATCCATGAATTTCGGTGGGCACCATAAAGCGCTTGAACCCGATCACCGGTGCGCTCAGAAACGTGGCCACGGGGGCAGAGATTGCTACTGACCACACTATCCCAAAACAAAAGCGGGCGCGGCAACGCCGATCGCCTAGTGGTGATCCCATAAGAAAATATGCCGCGGCACATCTCGTTGATTATATCCTCCTGAGACTCGTCGAGTTCCTCACCCAAAGTGTGATTGTGAGGGTGCTCGCACGAAATATTAAAAACCTCCGCAATGGTGTGCGGATAAATTGGGCGCGACCACGCATCAATTGAAACAGTGAAGTGGGCGGTGACTTGATTCTCGACGGAGGCGGGCACCCATGCCATGTTCTGATAGAATAACCGAACAACGCGTTCGGACACTTTGATCACGGGCGGAGTGAGGAGAAAATGGGCATTGAGAGCCATCGCATAGGCGAGGGAAACGACGCAGTGAATGGCGGTGCTTGAAAAGCCGAGATCAAAACATATTCGAACACAGTCGCTGTCGCGGCCACTTGGTGATCACGTGGATGACCCGAGGCGTTGGACAAGTCTTTGGGCGGCAGGTCAAGCCATGATTGCACCTTTAATGTCGGAGGCAGTCAGAAAAAATAGGATACAAACTGAATGAAAATCGGAGTGAGACTGCTCCATTTAAATAGGCGCAAAGGCGTCCTCTTGGGACGGACACACGCAAAATAATCAATTAATCGACCAAAAGGGTCGATTAATCGACTCCATTGAAAACGGGCGCATCAGAAGTCCCGACGCATGGAAACACGCAACGTCTTTAAGTGAAAAGACGCAACGTCCGGAAGTGGAAAAATCGATTAATCGACGTACTTCCTCGATTAATCGACATAAATCGAGGCAGATAAAAACCAAAAACGCAGGCCCTGAAATAAAAGTCGATTAATCGACCCATAAAGAGTCGATTAATCGACACCAAATAAAAACAAAAACGGACAGATTTTCAAAATAGCACGATTTTCAAAATAGCAGTCGATGCATTGACTAAAGAAAAAGTCAAAAGCCGTCATAAATGCAGTCTCCTTGAAAAAGGAGACTCCATAAATCCTGTCGATTAATCGACCATGGGAAGGTCAATGCATCGACCCAGGGTGGGTCGATGAATCGACAGAGGGGGTCGATGCATCGACTCCCCAAAAAAAATTTTTTTTTTTTTTTTTTTTAAAACAAAACAAAACGGAAAGTACGCAATTGGGTTGCCTCCCAATGAGCGCTAGTTTAAAGTCAATAGCTCGACCTTGGGAATTGCTTAGTCAGGGTGAGCCAGTGGCTCACTCAAAGAAAGAGTGTCAGAGAATGCAATCGTATTCTCAAGGAACGGTTTCAATCGCTGACCGTTAACTCGAAAAACATTCCCGCGTTTCGGGTTGATAATATCTATTGCCCCATTGGGGAGTATTCGAGAGATTTTGAAAGGACCATTCCAACGGGTTTTTAGTTTCCCCGGAAATAGATGAAGTCGGGAATTGTAGAGTAGAACCTGTTGACCAACAGCGAACGATTTCCGCAGAATAGATTGATCATGAACCCGTTTCATACGGTCCTTGTACGATTTAGCATACCATATGCATCAAGACGGATTTCTTCTAATTCATTTATTTGGAAACCCTTTGGGTACCAGATTGTGAGATCGAAATTCAATGACTTAACGGCCCAAAATGCTCGATGTTCCAGTTCAACCGGGAGGTGACATCCTTTACCAAAGACCAACCGATACGGCGACATGCCAATCGGAGTTTTAAATGCAGTTCTATACGCCCATAGAGCGTCATTCAACTTTAACGACCAGTCTTTACGGTTCGGATTGATTGTCTTTTCTAAAATCCGCTTAAGTTCCCGATTAGAGACTTCAACTTGGCCACTTTGTCTGAGGATGGTAAGGTGTAGCAACTTTGTGTGTGACACCATATTTCTTCATTAATTGGGTGAACACTTTATTGCAAAAGTGCTTTCCACCTTAGTTGATTATCGCCTTTGGAATGCCAAAACGTGAAAACACTTGATCCTTGAGAAATTTGATCACTATTCTGTGATCATTAGATTTACAAGCCACGACCTCTACCCATTTCGAAACATAGTCAACACCGACAAGAATGAACGTATTTCCAAACGAATTCGGGAAAGGACCCATAAAATCGATCCCCCAAACATCAAATAATTCAACTTCTAAAATTAGATTGAGCGGCATCATATTGTGCTTTGAGATTCGGCCCAGCATTTGACAGTTGTAACAGGATTTGCAATGTTGATGACAATCCTTAAATATCATCGGCCAGTAAAAACCACTTTGAAAGATCTTTGCTGCAGTCTTTTTAGAACTAAAGTGACCTCCACAAGCTAACTCATGGCAGAACGAGATGATTCATGGTTGCTCAGATTCAGGAATACATCTTCGTATGATTTGATCAGGACAATATTTGAATAAGTACGGATCTTCGAAAAAATAGTGTTTCACCCGAGCTAAGAAAATGGATTTCTCATTCTTCGACCAATGGTGAGGTAATTTCTCGGTGACTAGGAAATTGACAAGATCCGCATACCAAGGTGGGCAATCAATCCTGAACAACTGTTCATCTGGGAAGTGCTCCAAGATCAGAACAGGCTCGTCAGGTTTCTCAATAATTATTCGTGACAAGTGATCGGCCACCACATTTTCTGAGCCTTTCTTGTCCTTGATCTCCAAATCGAACTCTTGCAACAACAAGATCCACCTAATTAAGCATGCCTTAGCGTCTTTCTTAGCGAACAAATAACGCAGAGCAGCGTGATCTGTGAATACCACAACTTTAGATCCTAATAAATAGGATCGAAATTTATCCAACGCGAAAATTACTGCCAAAAGTTCCTTTTCAGTGGTCGAGTAGTTCAATTGGGCATCGTTGAGAGTGCGACTCGCGTAGTAGATTACATGTGGTAATTTTTCTATTCATTGTCCCAGAACAGCTCCAATTGCATAATCAGAGGCGTCACACATGATTTCGAACGGGAAGGCCCAGTTCAGAGATTGAATTATTGGAGCTTTTATCAATTCGGCCTTAATGGTTTCAAAGGCCCGCAAACATTTATCATCAAAGATGAATGGGGCATCTTTTGAAAGTAAGCTACAGAGCGGCCGTGCTATCTTACTGAAATCTTTAACAAAATGCCTGTAAAAACCGGCGTGGCCCAGAAAAGATCTGATTTCCTTCACTGTCCTCGGTGGTGGTAGGTCGGCAATTAAATCAACTTTAGCCTTATCGACCTCAATACCCTGGGACGATATGATGTGTTCCAAAATAATGCCATCTTTAATCATGAAGTGACATTTTTCTCAGTTAAGAACAAGGTTCTTCTCCTGACATCGTGCAAGCACTAGCGACAAATGATTCAAACAGTCAGCAAAATTGTTTCCATGTATCGAGAAGTCGTCCATGAAGACTTCAAGGAATCGCTCGACCATATCCAAAAAAATACTCAGCATACATCTTTGGAATGTAGCTGGTGCATTACAAAGCCCAAACGGCATTATTCGCAGAGGAGAAAGTACCAAAAGGACATGTGAAAGTGGTCTTCTCCTGATCCTCCGGTGCAATGACTATTTGGTTATACCCAGAATAGCCATCGAGAAAGCAATAGTACTCATGCCCGACCAATCTTTCTAACATCTGATCGATAAACGGAAGTGGAAAGTGATCTTTCCTCATCATCAAATTTAACTTCCGATAATCAATGCACACTCTCCACCCTGTTTGAATTTTTGTAAGGACCAGTATGTTTTCTTCATTCTTCACCACTGTGATTCCCGATTTCTTAGGGACCACTTGTGTGGGGCTGACCCATTTACTGTCCGAGATGGGATATATGATTCCAGCATCTAAAAGTTTTATTACCTCATTTCGGACCACGTCTTGCATTATAGGGTTCAGTCTCCTATGTGGTTCCCTAGAAGGCTTAGCATTATCTTTCAAATGGATTCGGTGCATACACACCGTCAGACTAATGTCTTTGATATCTTTTATCGACCAATCGAGGGCACTTTGGTGCTCTTTGAGTACATTCATGAGTTGACCTACCTGATTCGCATCCAATGTCGATGATATTATAACGGGTTGAGTGTCATTCTCCGCCAGGTAGGCATACTTGAGATTTTCCGAAAGAGGTTTAAGTTCTAAGGACACTTTCTCCTCCTCTTTCGGCTTTTCCTTGATTAATTCAATTTGAGTTCCACACTCTATTTCCTTTTCTTCACCCAGACGTGGTGTGGAGTCCAACATGTGATTTACTTCTTGGATTAGTTGATCCACATCAAAATTTTCTCCAAAACGCGCAAGACAAGCTGCTAAAGGATCTTCAGATTCAGATGCATGAAATATTTCCTCTATAATTTTATCGAGTATGCATGCTTGTGCATGTTCATCATCCTCCATGGGCTGCTTGGCAATATTAAAAATGTTGAGTTCCACTGTCATATTCCCGAATGACGGATTCATGATCCCGTTTCGACAATTGATCAGCGCATTGGAGGTTGCTAAGAATGGTCTTCCTAGAATCACTGAAATATTATTCTTCAAATTTGATGCCGATTCAGTGTCTAGAATAACAAAATCTACAGGAAAGTAGAAAGAATCCACCTTGATGAGGACATCTTCCACAATTCCTCGAGGGATTTTTACGGACCGATCAGCTAACTGAAGGGTCATCGCAGTGGTCTTAAGTTCTCCTAATTCGAGCTCCTTATACACAGAATAAGGCAACAAGTTGACACTTGCTCCTAAATCTAAAAGGGCCTGATCAATACGGTTATCGTCGATGATCGAGATTGTAGGACAACCTAGGTCCTTGTATTTGATTAGGAGCTTTGCTTGCAATACTGAACTAACCAGCTCGGCTAAGAAAGCCTTTTTCGGAATATTGGTCTTTCTTTTGATTGTGACCAATTCCTTCAAAAATTTAGCATAAGCAGGTACTTGACGGATGACATCCAGGAAGGGAATATTAATTTTTAATTGCTTGAAAATCTCATTTATTCCTTCCACATCGCGATTTCTCAGTGGTGCCATCAATCTTTGCGGGTACGGTGCTTTCGAAACAAAACTTTTCTTCTGTTCACTCTTGTCATCTGATATTTCTTTTGCTTGTACTTTGTCATCAATTTCTTCTCTCTCTTCAGATTGCTTCTCTCTATTAGACTCTTCCTCCTCTGGCAACACTACTTTATTATCGACCTGCTTTCCAGATCTCAACGTTGTGATTGCCCAAATTTGTTATTGATTATCCTCTTGTGTTGAAGTTGATGTTTGTTCAACAACCATTTGGCCCCATGAGTTAGGAACAGGTTGGCTTGAAAACGAACCTTTTTCTCTTTCACAGAGAAAGGATGCCAATTGCCCAATTTAGGTCTCTATTTTAGAGATTGAGTACGTGTGAGAATGAATGAGTTTCATCAGGTCCTCAGTAGAAGGAGTTTGTGTATGAGGACGTTGGGCAGGATTTCCCTGTGGGTTGTTAAATCCAGGTGGTGGAAATGTCGGCACAAAATTTTGTTGTGGTTGGTTTTGATAACCTCCCATTGGTTGCGTAAACTGAAAATTCTGGTTCATTTGCCGTGGCTGCCAAACCTGGTTTTGATTGTATTGAAATTGATTCGGGTTATTGAACCCTTGCTGCTGAAATTGCCCTTGACTGTAGTTCTGCTGCGGTCCTTGGTTGAAATTTTGTTAGGGATAAAAGTTCGTCCCCTGTTTCCTGGGCTGCATTCTTTGATTATCTGGTTTCCATGAAAAATTTGGGTGATATCTCCAGCTATTTGGGTTATTCTCATTGAAAACGTTTCCTTGATTCCGCCCATAATTATTCACAACATTTAGCTGTTCAGATGTGTCTTCATGATAGTTATGCATTGAAGGACAATCATCCGCCATATGCATTGGACTTGCACAAATTGAACATGGCTCAGGTTGTGTATTGACCATATGCACATTCTTCTTTAATTTCAATTCCTCCACTTGTTGAGTGAGAAAATTAATTTTAGCCATCAGATCTGGGGAATCCTTTACTACGTATAATCCTCCTTTCTTGGTTGAACTCCCGGCTTGATCACGGGCTTTGACTGATTGTTCCCGAGTCTTTGTGAAATCCGGTCGAGAATCCTCAGCTAGCTTTTCTAGGAAAGCATAAGATTCGGTTTCCTTAAGGCTCAGGAATCCTCCGCCATTCATTGACTCCACCAGATGTCTATTTGGTTGATTCAGTCCATTGTAGAAACACTGGACCAGTCTCCACTTTGAGTATCCATGGTGCGGACATTTGAGTAAGAGATCCATGAATCTATCCCAAGCTTCATATAATCTCTCATCTTCCTCTTGCGTGAAATCCGTGATTTCACGTCTAAGGACATTCGTCTTCGCCATAGGGAAGAACTTTGACAGAAACTTTTTGACCATCTGATCCCAGGTGGTAGAGAATTTAACCATGCTTTTGCTTTATCCTTTATAGAGAAAGGGAATAAGCGCAGCCTAACAGATTCTTCGCTAAAATTTTGGTAAACAGATGAGCAGACTTCGACGAAGTCTTTAACGTGCTGGTATGGATCTTCTCGCTCCATGCCATGAAAGATTGAAGGATTTGGATGACATTTGTCCGAATTTCAAACCGGCCACCAGGTGTGGCAGGGTATACAATGCATGATGGGATATTTGTAGTTATCGGAGAAAATAGTTCTCTCAACGTTGGTTCTTCCTTTTCTTCGAGTTGCCCATTCATGTTGTCAGTCATATTGACTTCAGTGGATGATTCACTTAAAAATTTCTGCCTTGATCTAGCGTCCTTACGATTTGACCGGCAGGCACGTTCAATCTCAGAATTTAACGGTTCTAAATTTCTTTCTTTAGAAGACCTAGTGTGCATGCAAATGATGCACAGAGTGGAGGTTTCAGGCAGGAAAACCTCAAAAATAATATATATATATATATATATTTTATTTTATTTTTTAATTAAAATTTTAAAATTTAAATTTCCGAATTTTTTTTTTTTTTTTTTTTTAGAGATCGATTGATCGAGTGTGAGTCTCGATCAATCGAGGAAAGGTCGATGCATCGACAATGGGGGTCGATGCATCGACTCCCAGCAAAATTTTTTATTTTTTTTATTTTTTTATTTAAGCAGAAATACTATTTTAAACCTCGAAAATTCCTAAAATTTACTGTCTACCAAAAATTCGGATTTTCTTAATTTGGTCCCCGGCAACGGCGCCAAAAACTTGTTGTGATTTTTAATGTGTAATGTTTTACTCGCAAGTGCACGAATCGGTTTGTATATAGTGGGTGCGGAGTACGAGATCGTTCCTACGAGGACTAATTTTGAAAGATCTAAAAGAGACAAGCAATTCTAGAAATCTATGAAGATCTAACAGTATTTTACCAGTTTTATGATTTAAGCGGTTGATGAGATGGTAATTAATGACTACAAAAATAAAACTTAATTGATGATTCAAAAGGAAAGGTAAAGATGATGATAAAGATGAAGATACTAAATCCTCCCATCTTTGGTCCGTTCTTTCCGTAATATAAATCTAAGGATTAAACCATGAGATATTCCATTGGTAACAAACATCTTTTATGGAAGATCAATGGTCAACACCCTAATAGGTTCCACGTTGCATCCCTGCAATTAGGACTTAGATGATTTTCATATATAGATCTGGGATCAAGGGCATGGCTAGGCACACATGATCTTAGGTTCAAATAAAAATCATCCCCAAAGTGGGTGAAAATTTCAACAAGAATACCACTTATAAATCTGAAATCAAGGGCATGGCTAGGCACACTTTATTCATATTAGGGAATATTTAAGATAAAATTACCATTACAGATCCAAGATTCAGGGCATGGCTAGGCACACTCGATCCCAGAACATAATCGTAATTAGATCCACACGATGAAAGCAAAAAGACCATAACAATGATTGGGTAAAATTACCGTCACAGATTTGAGATCCCGGGCATGGCTAGGCACACGCGATCCCGATTAGTGGTGGAGATTTCATCCGTTCATGATAGCACAACAACTATAAAATAAAATCTCATATTTTAATCATTAATTTATATTATTAAAAGTACATCCCTCGGATGAGAATCATTAGATCCCCATCCCTATAAATTTAGCCACACATATTGTAATTAAATGACATAAATAAATAAAGACGGGAAAATAATATTAATTTAATAAATTAAAATTACCTCAAACTTCAAAAGAACTTACATTGATCCAACAGTACGATGATCTTCAGAACCGAAAAAAATGCTGGAATAAACTTTGAACAAAATTTATAAACTGAAGGAATGAGTACTGAAAAATTAAAGAACAAAGCTCTCAAAAAGGAATAATAAAACTTCCTTATTTCTATGTCTAACTATGAAAAATAATGGCTAAAAACTAAAAACTCTAAAACTAAAACTCTCTCTTAAAATTAATTCTCTAAAAAAAAATCTCATTTTCGAAGTGTTTGAGTCGCTTTAAATAGACCCTTCGTCGCGGAAGTCTCCCAAGCCATAATTTTAGAGTCGATTAATCGACCAGGGAGGGTCGATGCATCGAGCCGCCAAAAAGTCCCAAAAATTAGCTTTACAGTGTCAGTTTCGTGTCAGACTCTGACTTATCCTCGATTAATCGACCTATAGGGTCGATGCATCGACCCCAAAAATCCGTGAAATTCAGCACTTTCTCTGTATCAGACACTACTTCGGTATTTTGGCTATAACTTCCTATCTTAAACTCGAATTGAGGTGATTCTTATGCCGTTGGAAAGCTGACGAAAAGATCTGCAACTTTCCTGTTTTGACAATTTCGTAATTCGGCCGTCTTGAAGGTCCAAATTTAGCCACAAGTCGCACCAAGTTCTCGATTACCCAAAGTTGCAGTGTTTTGACATTATATTCAGAATTCTTGGGCTGTTTTCTATACTTGGCTTGTATTTACCTGAAACACTTTAAATCTAATAATTCTTATCAGATAGCCTTCATCGGACAGCTAAATATAGGTATTTAGGGGTGAAATATTATAATTTTTTAGTACTCATCATATTCATGTGTGATCATCAATATAGTGAATCATAGTTGCCCATGGACGTAGGCATATTATCGAACCACGTAAATATCGTCTCTTATGTGTTTGTGATTGATTTTCTTCTGTTTTTGTATTTTTATGTGGTCATTCATCGTGAGATTGTTGGATAGTTTGTAAGCTTCCATACAATAAATTGGTATCAGAGCTATTAAGTTTATGTTCTATAATCGGAGATGGGATCAAAGTTCGCAAAAGTTTCGAACATGAGGTTCGAGGTTGCAAAATTCGACAAGAAGACCGATTTCGACTTGTGGCAAGTACAAGTCTGGGACATCTTAATTCAACAAGGGTTGCACAAGGCATTGAAAGGGTTTTCGAGTAAGCTGACGGATATGTTCGATGGTGATTGGGAAGAATTTGAACTTTAAGCGTAAAGTACGATTCAACAATGTCTAGCGAAGGAGATTACGTACAAAGTGATGAGGGAGAACTCGGTGACCTCGCCATGGGCCAAATTGGAGAGTCTTTGCATGATGAAATCTCTGACAAGTCGTTTATATCTCAAGAAGTAACTGTACAAGTTGCACATGACGACAAATACTTCTCTCAACGAACATCTTATTGAATTCAATAGAATAACATCTAAATTATTAAATGTTGGAGAAAAGGTCAAAGATAATGACAAAACACTATTGCTTTTTTCATCCCTCCTTGATTCCTATATGCATATTATTACTACACTGCTCTATAAAAATGATACTATTGAACTGGAGTCAGTTACAGCGGCACCGCTTTGTAACGACATGAAGAAGAAAAGTTTAGATAGTGATACACAAGCAGATGACTTGATAGTTAGGGGGAGAGCAGAGGATTATAAATCCAGAAGGGGTAGATCAAAGTCCAAATTTAAATTCAAAAATAGAAAGATAGTAGAATACTACAAGTGTCACAAAAAGGGTCATATAAGAATGTATTGTCCACAGTTACAAATAAAGAGAGATGATGCTCAGGATAAGAAACAGAAAGGGATCGTTGATGAGGTTGATATAGGCGAACAAGCTTTGGATGATGATGAAAATGTGTTGTCAATGGTTTATGATAAATACTCACAAAGTGCATAGATTCTTGATTCAGGGTGCTCCTATCACATTAGTCCAAATAGGAACTGATTCACGTCTTATAAAGAGGTGAATGATAGAACGGTTTTAATGGGTAACAATATGGCCTGTAAAATAGCTGGAAATGAGACTATCAGAATAAATATGCACGATGAGGTTGTGACAACATTCACTGATGTACACCATATTCCAGAACTGAAGAAGAACCGCATATCGCTTGGCACACTAGACTCCAATGGGCTTAAATTTGCAGCTCAAGGTGGAGTTTTGAAGGTGACAAAGAGATTTCTGATTGTGATAAAAGCGAAAAGAGTTGAGAACCTTTACTTTTTATCAAGGAGTATAGTGACAGGTAGAGTAACAATATCTATGTTAGATAATAGTAGTTTATCCTCTACACAATTATGACACTTGCACCTGAGGCACATGTCAGAAAGAGGGATGAAAGAGTTAAGTAAGCAAGACTTGTTGAAATGTGTAAAGGCAGGAAAAGTTGACTTTTGTAAGCATTATATCTTCGGGAAATAGTACAGGATTAAGTTCAACACAGCGGTTCACACTACAAAAAGTATACTGGATATATACATTTAGATGTATGGGAGCCTTCAAACGTCCCTTTTAAAGGTGGTGTCAGGTACTTCGTCTCTTTCATCAATGATTACCCTCGATATGTATAGATCTACATGATGAAGAATAACGATAAGATACTGGAAATCTTCAAAATGTGAAAAATACTATTTGAGAACTAGACTGGAAGGAAGGTCAAGCGATTGAGAATCGATAATGGTGGTGAGTACACCAATGGACAGTTTCAGGAGTTTTATGAAGAGAACGATATTGCTAGGCACATCATAGTGAGGAATACACTGTAACAGAATGGGCTAACAGAATGTATGAATAAAACTCTACTTGCAAAGGCAAGATGTATGTTATCCAATGAGGGATTAGGTAGAGAGTTATAGGCCGAGGCAATTAGTACATCGTGCTATCTAGTAAATATATCACCGTCTACAACGATAGAGTGCAAGACTCCGATTGAGATGTGGTCAGGGAAGCCTGCAGATTACAATGTATTGAGGGTCTTTGATTGCACAACTTACTATCATGTCAGAAATAGTAAAATTAAGAAAATGATTTTCTTAGGGTATGCAAATAGTGTGAAATGATACAGGTTATGATGTCCTTAGCAGAAAAAAGTTATGATCAACAAAGATCTAACCTTTGATAATTTGTTATGCGAACTTCTAACAAACAGATCATGAAAATTGGAGAACAGGTGGAGAAAGATCAGTTTGATGTGGAGTTAGAAACTCCTATAGTTATACATTAGAGGAAGTGTAGAAATAATTGAGAGAGAGCTGAAACAATCCTTAGCAAGCGGAAGACCCAAAAGGAATATCAGAAACTCAATTCGCTACGGTTACGAGGATATGATCGCCTACGCGTTGACGTTGGATGGCAATGAGCCGTCTTTATTCAAGGATGTAATAAGTAGTAGATGTGCACGAGCATGGAAGACTGTAATGAGTGAAGAGTTTGATTATCTTTACAAGAATCAAACTTGGGAACTGACAAAGTTACCTAAGAGAAAGAGAGCAATTGGGTGCAAGTGGGTTTATAAGAAGAAAGAGGATTCTTTGAAAAGTTGTGGTGCAAGGTATAAAACACGATTGGTAGTAAAAGGTTATGCGTAAAAGAAAGGCATTGATTACAATGAGGTGTTCTCACCGATTGTAAAACACACTTCAATTCGAGTTTTATTATCAATTATACCATAGTTGAACTTAAAGTTGGAGCAACTCCATGTGAAAATGGCGTTTTCTATACGGTGATCTGGAGGGGGAGATCTATATGAACCAATCTGAAGGGTTCAAGTCTCCTGGAGAAGAGAGGTTAGTGTGTAAATTGAAGAAATCCTTGTACCGATTGAAGCAGTCGTCGAGATAGTGGTACAAGAGGTTTGACACGTTCATGGTGGGCCAAAATTATATTTGAAGTAAATACGACAATTGTATTTACTTTAAGAGGCTAGCAAATAGCTCATTTATTTACCTTCACTTGTATATTGATAACATGCTCATAGCTGTAAAGAGCATGGTGGAGATCAATAAGTTAAAATCTCAACTTGGCATGGAGTTTGAGATAAAGGATCTTGGTGCAGCAAAAAAGATTCTTGGGATGGAGGTTCAGAGAGACAGAAAGAAAGGACAATTGTGTCTGACACAAAAAAGTTATCTGGAGAAAGTACTCTCACGGTTTGGGATGGAGAACTCAAAGATTGTGAGTACTCCATTAGCAACTCACTTTCGTTTTTCGGCTAGTATGTCTCCTACTATAGATGAGGAGCGCAAGTCCATGACTTGGTAGCTTGATGTACGCTATGGTATGCACTCGATCAGATATTTCACAAGTCGTTAGCGTGGTCAGAAGGTATATGGCTAATCCAGACAAGGAGCATTAGCAAGCGGTGAAATAGATTATAAGCTACATATGTGGTACAAAGGATATCGATTTGGTGTTTCACAATGGTACATGTCATCAGTTATGCGGATATGTAAATTCAGATTGTGCGGGTGATTTAGATAAGTGCCAGTCTACAACAGGATATGTGTTTACACTATCAGGAGGTTCGATTAGTTAGAGATCGATGTTATATGATACAATGACTTTGTCTACTATAGAGGTGAGTATATGACAGTAACAAAGGCAATGAAAGAAGCATTGTGACTTCAGGGCTTAGTTGGTGGCTTGGGGTTCACATAGGAAAATGTCGATGTGTTCTACAATAGCCAGAGTGCTATTTACTTAGCAAAGAATCATGTATATCATGCTCGTACCAAGCACATGGATATGCAGTATCACTTCGTATGAGAAGTTATCGAAGATGGCAAGATATCTTTGAAGAAGGTCAGTACGAAGGACAATCCTATAGATATGATGACAAAGGTGGTACTCGTGGTTAAGTTTAAACATCGTTTAGATTTGATCAATGTTCAATAGGTTTGAGCGCTCTCGGGGTGCTGGTAGCAACGGTGATACGAGTATAACGATAATCAGAAGAAAGAGTACATGGTGAAGCTTAGAGCCAAGTGGAGAATTATTGTTTGACTCTAACTTAGAGGTTGAATCGTTGTTTGACTCTTAGAGGACCTGCGACGACCCAATTACATTCAGACTCTATATAAAGCTAGTTTATCTTAGATTAGAGGTAGGATTTAGATCCTCTATATAAAGCTAGTCAGTCTCTCTTGGATTAGAAGTAGGATTTGTATCTTCTACATAAAGGGAAAGCTCTTGGTCGTATTATAGAGTTGATATATCATTGCAAAGCTTTGGAATACCTATCTAGGGTTTTGAGGAGAGCTTTGGTGAGGCTTGAGTATTCTTGTATTCTTGTGTGATCATCAATATAGTGAATCATAGTTGCCTGTGGACGTAGGCATATTGCCAAACCATGTAAATATCATTTCTTGTGTATTTGTGGTTAATTTTATTTTATTTTTGTGTTCTTATTTGATCGTTCATCATGAGATCGTTGATTAGTTTGTATGCTTCCATGCAACAAGTCACTGGTCATAGTAATCAAATGCCCATCATTTCGGGAAGTATTGGAGAAAATTTTGGAGATGTATATAAAAATATTCCTAAATATATAAAAATATCCAACATATTTAAAGTGAAAATGATGTTTTAAGCAATGACCTAGGTCTACGACATAACCCACATTTAATTTACAATCATAAAAAGAAAATATAAAACATTATTAATGCATCATGATCATAAAAATTTGGAAAAAAATTGGTAATAATTTGAGAAAAATTCATATAATTGACAAATTGGTTGAATATTCAATGAAAAGTTTAGCATATCACCTATTGAAGGTATTTTTCCAAAAAATTGATTAAATTAGAGGATTTTGTGACTAAAGATTGGTGCAATGGTGGTTTGTGAGGTAGACGAAAGTGCAACATCATGAGATTATCAAGCCTATAATTATAAAAAGCTAGCATTGTGTACTCTTCGTCCTTTCAAAAGGCTAGTTGCACAGATTTTAGGTGCTCCGATTTATGTGAAACCTAACCTTTGACAAAAATTGATGGGCTAGCTTTTCATAATCTTATCATGTCAGTGACCAATCGTTAAGGGTGTGTTTGGATTAAGGGGAAATGAAAGATTCCCATGGGTCAGAATCTATTTTCCCATCTTTTTCGGTGTTTAGGTGGGCATATAAGCTCGAAAAGTATGGACGTTTTTTTCCTCTCTTTTCTGAAAAATTAGTACGAGAGGACCCAACAAACTTTGCTTTTCTCGAGCTCTCAGAAAACATTATAATGAATTGATTCAGCCAACTGAAATGACAATTAAATCTCCCAAAACTATCAAACGGGTATTTTTATTTTAGACTCAGTATGTTCTCAACTCGGGTTTGACCTGCTTAAAATGTTGACTACTTTGAACCATTTGATGGACATCGTATATGCCCCAATCTTCAAGAAAATAGATCTTGAAATTATGGTCCTACCATCGGCCAGTCTGGTTTGATTTTACGTGATGTGCATCCTGAAAAGTAATATGTGAGCCTCGTTTGATGTATGCCCATGATAATGCTTATTTTTGGTATATGTGCTTTGTGGAATCAAAATCTGATCGGTTGATGAAAAGCCATTATCTTAAGATTTATAGTGTCAAAGATTGGGGCGAAAAGGGATTTTCATCCTCTCATTCAAAGGAGTCAATGGTTTAAGTACATGAAACTCGAGATGAGAAGGAAGAATTTGGGCTTGTAACTAAAAGTACCCTTTACCTAAGGAAGAAGGAGGAATCTTCTTTTATACTAAGTCAGTCTCCTATTTTGGGTAGAGGCACCATAGGTAGCGCTTTCCCTATTAGAGTGGAACCAAGCAGCTCCTATATAGAACAAAAATACTTCTATTTAGAACCCAAGATTCTTCCTCCTCAACTTGAATCAGACGATCAAAATCGTTTTTCGCCACAATTTCCATACAATGAATATTGAGATTATTGGATTCTTGTTAGATGGTCAAACTTTGATTCTAGATGACACACACACCGAAAACTGGATATGATTATACATCAAACATAGTTCTCGGATAATTTTTCAGGACTTGTACCACGTGGGATCAAATTTTGACAGTTTGATCGTAAGCCAATGATCTAAAGATCCATTGTGACCGTGGTCATAGGCGTACCTATCAGACGATCCTTTTTGGGGATGTGTACCACGTAGAATCAACATGTGACCGTCGGATACGTAAGCAATGATTTCAAGATCTTTTGTGTGGAAGAATGGGACGAAAAACAATCTCCATCGTCGGATTGAAGGCAGTCAACGATTTTTATGATGAGTCTTTTGTGTATTCTTCACAAGTTTAATAGGTACATATAACGCTACCCATATTAGAAAACGAACTAATAAGAAAAAAATGTCACTTTGAAATGGTATTCATGGCGACAACGAAGCGTTCAATTATTTGGTGTTACTTGTGTACGGGTATTTGCAATCGAAAATTAATGTCTGCAACTTGTAGTTTCCACCTTTAACACCATTAACTGCTTTGAATAGACACATAGAAATCATCTTTTTACCAATATTTTATTAAATTGATCTTTTGATCATGACCCACCTATTTGACGGCCATATACTAATTTCAAATGGAACACATCCCAAAAGTGATCCCAGACCTTTCTCATGGTACGCCCATGATCTTCATACGAAATCAAAATTTGAGCGTTTGACAACAGGCTCACGTCCATGATTAATCATTTATGTGGATGGTCATTTTTGTAGATCAATCTTATGGATGATCATTTTTATAATATTACAGTTGTTTTTTTGTTTGGATGATCTTTTGTGGTATTACGACTGTTTTTTGTTAGGATATATTATATTCCTAGAATTTTCTGCATATGTATCCAAACCATAGATCAAAATCTCGGTTTCGGTTTTGGTTTCAGTCCTGACCCGAACTGTAAATTGGTCAAATTTTCGATAATTTCGGTCAAAATTTTGGTAAATTTCATATTTTTTTTTGAAAATGTGCTCCGAATTTTGCTGAACTTTATTTTATTAGTTTTTTAAAGTTCTTTAACATTATTAGAACACATATATATACTAGTGAGGCTATTTTTCGTCCGTTTAAAGTATTTATATGTCTATTATAAGTCCAGATTTTTCGTTGTCAACATAGGTTTTCTATTCTTAAATCATTGACTCTTTTAAACAAGACAATGAAGATCGTTTTTCATCCCAATTTTTGACACAATAGATCTTGAGATCATATTCGTATCATCAGAGAGCTGGATTTTAATTCAATATTTTGATTCCTTGACACATCCCAAAAATGTGAGCATGCCTATGTTGATGTTATTTTTTGGGATTTTTGCTACATTGAATCAAAATTTGACCCTTTGATGGTAGACTTGTGATCTCAAGATCTATTGTATCAAAGATTGGGATTAAAAACGTTCTCTATCATCTTATTCAAAGCAGTAAATCGTTTAAAAACATGCAACCCAATTTGAAAATGAAGAAGCTTGGATTGTAAATAAAGGTATCCTTTAATTGTATCAAGATATTTTTATTTATGCAACTAATGGGTTAGGTACAGGTTAACAAAAAATAGAATTTTTTTTTTAATAACTTGCATGACAATTTTGTTATTCCATGGAAAACCAAGAGTAAATTGAAAGGCGGTAGTCAGTAGGTCTGTTCAAGTCCAAAAATCTTTTAAATAAAAAGGAAAAAAATGGAAAGAAAGGCAGTAGCCATTAGCCAATAGGTCAATATGAGTCGACCATCAAACTTAAGAACAACTATTGATATTAGAGTGCACATATCAGGTGGTTAGAATCTCCCAAAAAGTGTGATTTTTGGACTTATAGCCTTTCAATTGATGACAAATTTTTGTAACGGTATGAATTTCCAAGATCATAAGCCAATAGCTGGTGTAAGGTCATTTAAACATCATTTGGTGTTTAAATCACGATTAGGATAGTCGGTCCCTAATTCCAAAGGTGCATAGGCCCATCACATTACCATAGCATATTATTAAATAACACAATTGCCAATACCAAAAGCAAATAAAGCAAATTTTATTTGCTCTTGAAATCCGAAGGTTTTGCTTTAGCTTTAGCTGTAGCAGTAGCAAAGGCTTCTTCTTAGTTTTAGGTAGTAGTAAGGATTTGCAGGGAAGGAGAAAAGGGTGTCGGCAAGTAGTGTGGACTGTCAAGAAAATAGCTCACAAAAATGGGTTTTATTTATTTTCTTATTATTCTTCCCTTTTTTTTCTTCTTCTTCCCCTTCTTCTCCATGAGTTTTATACCAAAGGAAGAAAAAGAAATGAGTATTTTTTTTTGCAAAAAATGAGTTTTAAAACCTTAAAATTTTTTTCAAAAACCATGTCTCAGCCGATAATTTCAAGTTATTGGCCGATAATACGAGATTTGAAATTATCGGCCGATAATTTGAAAATTCGGCCGATAATTAGACCTTTCCGATGGGGGGCAGTTTTTTAGATTTTTTCGTTTCGGTCTCGACCGAAACCGAGATGTCTTAGCTAAAAATTCCAAATTTCGGCTGAGATTTTGATCCATGATCCAAACACAGGATTTCGTTAATCCTACGTTTTCTTAGCTAGCAATGTAGTTATCCAAATAGTGAAAAATAAAAAGAAACAAAACAATCCCATGATTTACTACAACTCAGGTATCCATGAGAAAATGTAGGAATATTATTTTACTTTCCAACAGTTCTTAAGTTTTTATCCAAATAAGACTTAAAAATCTTAATCTGGTTATCAAACCTCACTGATGGTAGCAAGCATACCTATAGACCACATATAAAAAGATTTAGACTACAATGGGCATAAGCACCCTGGATTCTGCACGAATCACAAGGTCATGAGGATGTGCAGTTCACTTTCCCGCCCAACATGACCGATGTCCATCATAGAAGAGCTCATATAAAAGTAACTTCCAATAAGGAATAACTCTACCATACTAAGGAATCCAATATTTTTTTTTCATGACCTTTCACATATTCAGGCAGGGGCCTACCAATCTCTTATTATTTGAGTTGGTCAGGACCCTTAACTTTCTTCAAAAAATGTATATCGTGCATTTTGTTCATAGTTAATGGGCAAAGATGCCATTTTAACTAAAAACATATGCAAATTTGTGAAAATCGTAAAAACACTATTTTTTTATTTTTATTTTTAAAAAATAGTTTTTTCATGGTTTTCTGAAGTTCCAAAATCTGCAAACGCACAGTTTTTCTAAAACGTTGGAGGTAGGGTCTTTTTTGCTACAAAATTTGTTTTTAGGCATGTTTCTCTAATTAACCCTTTTTTAAAGCAGAAGTAATTTATAAATGAATGGTCTGGGCCGGACGGGCTTGGGCTTTGATTAGGGTCATAAGCCTGCCAGGGTCTTGGGCCGGGCTTGCTACAGGTTCAAATTATTTGGGCCAGTCCTTTGTTCCCTAGCCCGGCCAAGGCCGGCCCATTTTCCCCCTACTGGCCCGATATAAAATGAGTCGTGTGTGCCCTAATTCCTCAGTTTCTTCTTCATCGAGCTTTGCGTAGGGTTTGCGGCAGGGATCTCTCAAGTCTCAACTAAACTGTTAAAATGGTATTTAATTGTACTCTTAATTTCTCACTGCATTTTCATGGTGTTTTCCCTGCTATATTTCTGCATATTTCATATTTCTGTGTGTGCGTCTTTTTTTTTTTTTTTCTTCAATAGCCGAAATGGAAACAGTTGCTATTTTCTGTTGAATAAGTAGATGGATCTGCCGAACCTATTGTTACCTCCCTATCAATCCATTTAACCAAAAGCTTCAGCACGTCATTAACAAAATCAGATCATTTTTCGGCAGATCGCGAGTACTCTTTTTGGTTGTTCCTTTCCTGTAAAACGATTTCCTATTTTAACAACACAGTTATCTTACATTTGATGGTTCTGGTGATAAAATTTCTGATTGTTTTGAAAATCTTGGCCAGAGTATTGAATTTATCTTCAATACTCTGAGGGGAGCACTTGGTTGATAAAATATCTGATGATAAAATTGATAGATGAGTTCATAAAATAAAAATAAAAATTGATAGACGAGTATTCTATCTGAGGGGGCCACTTGGTTGGGATAGAATTCGTCTCTATTTAACACTTGATTTTTCCTTTAAAATGACTTATGTGGCCATAAAATCCAACCTAGGAAACACAAGTCATGATTTTGCGTGTTTGCGCACTGCACACTTGTGTGCGGATGGTGATGGATCACGCTTCCAGACTAGACTTGACTTGAGGGAATGGCTTTAAAACTAGATTTATGCATTGGGACGTGTAATAAAGTATAGGGCACGCCTCTCCTGACCGCCATTTAAACACCAAAATGGTGCTTAAATGATTGTATATCATTGATGGGATGAACATGTGGGTAACCGACACTGTCATAGTTATAGATCATAAGTTGAAAGGGAGTGTGCCCAAAAATCAGATTTTTGGAGAGATTTTAACTGTCCGATCTGGGCACTTTAATACCAGCCTTTGTTTTAGTTTTAATGGCTGATATTCAAAATCTCCAATTGGATGGTTCACGTCCACTTGTGGACATGATTCTTTGGCTAAAACATATCTCAATGATGGGTTGCGCCTGAATAATTTAGAGTGATCATAAATGTATGTCACATGGCATAGTAGTAAATCACACTTCAATGGTGTGAGATCAAAAATTCTGTTTTAACGGTGGTAGATCGTTTAAACACCACTTGGTATTTGAACATCAGTCCGGAGCCATTATCCTTAAAATATACGGTTGTAAAAATAAAATAAAAAAGCATCAAGCAAATTAAAGAAGTGAACCTACCTGTAAATAAGCCTAGGGAGGAGGAATGAAAAGAGAGGGAGGGAGGGAGCCCTAATCAGATATTACAGGTGACTGTTCTGAACAGTGATGATGCCATGATTGAGAGCTCTTTCAAGAGGAGAATGTAAGGATAGAGAGGGAGATGTCAAGCAATAGCTGGTGAGATGCTAGTGGTGCAATTTCCTGTCAGTGATGACAAAGAGAGACCGTCAATGCACAGAGATGAATTGTTTGTCAATTGGAGTTGCGGAGAGAAAATTTCTTCAATTGCAAATGATAGAAAGAAACATACGGCTGTCTTATAAATGCCTTGGTATTACTTGTTATATGCATAAATAGTTGGGGTATACTTTTCATTTCAAAATTTACGTCTGTCTTCGTTGGATTCCCACAGATGCAGCTATTTGAACTGCTTCTCTAAAATACGATTTTTTGTGATTCTAGCTTTCATTAAGCACTAGAATTGTGCCTTCAACAACAATAATTTGGTCCCCAGGCCTTGAAAATTAGGCCCAAATAGGGTCTTAGTTTTTCATGTGATCCTCTAATGGGTCACATGGGCTTTCTTTTAATGGGAACCCTTTAGACCTTCATGCACCTCTTTGACCCCTCTTAACAGCTCCACCCCCCCCCTTTCCCTGACAAGAATATCATTCTTCATCTTTCACTTTCTTTTATTCTTCTTTATTTTTCTTGTTCTTTTTAGGCCCAATAATGGTTGCATCAGAAATCCCAAGTGGGGTGGCTCAAGGAAGATGATAAACTACTAGGTTTTTTCACTACATGGCTAATGCGTGGAGGTGGATAAACACGAATACAGAATACAACAAACTGATAAAGTGGTGCTCGGGGATTAATTTTTGGACTACTATTGGAAGCCATATACAAATGAAGGCTAGGAAAGACCCCCACTATTGATGGAATTAATTTTGAGTCTATATCAGAAGGCGATTAGGAGAGTGTAGAGAGTAAAGAGTCTAAAGAGAAATTGGGGTTTCACATATTTTAAGGAGAAAGAAGAGGAAGATAAGTGGTGAAATAAAATTGTACGTGAGTGAGGACCAAGAAAAAAAATCACGTTGATAATTACTTTAGGAATCATTAATATATTCCAAATTGAAAATACCCCTAATCTCAGTCTTCAACATAGGGTTTGGAGAGTCTGTTCTTGGAAGAGGAGGTGGCAACTGCGATATTTGATGTTGGTAGTTGTATGAAGTGAAATACATGATGTAAAGATCGTGCTCCTGACTTAGATGGCTTCACAAGACAGTTCTACATGAAATTGTGGTCCCTTCTCAGAGTCGGACTATGTCTCAAAGTGTTATTAACGAGTACATATTTGAAAAACAATAAACTATACTTTCATCACTTTGATCCTTAAGAAAAGTAGGGCTGCGGGGTTGGTAGACGTTAGATCCTCATCTTACGTAGTAACCTATATAAGGTGGCGAAATTTTTTGTTAATCAATTAAAGCCACTTATGGGTAAATAAAATAATCTCCCTATCACAAGGAGCCTTTGTGCATGGAAGGAAAATTTGGAGCATTATGGTTCTAGCTCACGAGTCACGAGAATTAGTTTTGTAAATGTTGGATTTGTAGGTTAGGGTTTGTAGATGTTAGTGTTAGATGGGGAATAAAGGGAAGGAGAAAATAGAGAATTAAGGTTGTGTGTTGTCCCCACACCCTTTTGTCATTAATATATATACTGCTAGCATTATACTACTGACACTACTACACATGTTATTACCATTACTACCCCGCCCAATTTATACTAGTTGCACACCAACTCTCCCTCCAAATTGGTTGATAGATATATGCCCAACTTGGACGCAAGATCACGTAATCTATCCTTTCCAAGAGCTTTGGTGAGGTCTGCAATTTGCTATTGTGTATTGGCTGTGGAATGCAGAATTCATTTCTCGACTCTCTCGCATAAACTGACAAACAACTTTGATGTGCATAATTCTTTAATGATAAATTGAATTTTCTGGTGTGTTTGGCTGCTTTATTATCTCCATAGAGATTCATAGGGAGTTCTACTTTTATTCTCAAATCGACGAGAATAAACCTGATTGACATTCCCTCATGCATCCCAACGTGACTTTATACCCTCTTTCTGCACTACAAGTAGACATGGCATGTTGCTTTTTGCTCCTCCAAATGACAAAATTGCCTCCAAAAAGAGCACAATTTTGTGTGGTAGATCTCATATCATTAATAGCGTCCAAGTGTATAGTCCACAGAGCATGCATATTTTAGTACTGGATATTAGGTATCTAAGAATCCAGTATACAACTTCCAAGTGTATAGTCCGGAGAGCATGAATATACTGGCTTAGAACACTCACTCTGGATACGAGGTGTTGGGTTGAGTGATAGTGCGATATATTAGCCTCCTCCCAATCTTAATTAGCGTTTATCCTGTGGGTTTGTTTTGTAGGAATATCCGAGGGCCTACACCCGAACATGCCTGTTTTCTTGAGTAAATCAAGAGGGCCCAAATCCTTAATATCAATTACTCAACTTACATGTTGTTTGTCTTACAATTTCTTCTTCATCATCACCAGTGCTGATTATGTTATCCACATAAACAATTAGTGCAGTGATCGTAACCCCATTCACAAATATGGTATGATTGTAATGCCTTGTTTGATAGCCAAACTTAACAATAGCATTACTAATTTTTTTGAACCATGCCCGTTGTGCTTGCTTTAATCGCTATATTGCCTTTTGGGCCGACACACTTTCCCCTTCTTCTCCTTAAAATTGAAGCCAACACAGAATGCCATATACAGTTCCTCTTTAAGATCCCTATGGAGGAACACATTTTAACATCAAATTGATGGAGGGACCACCTCTTACGAGCCGCAAGGGATAAGAGGGCACACATTGAAATTAGCTTAGTAAATGGGCGAAGGTGTCTTGATAATTGACTCCCTCTTAACTAAACCATACAACCGATACTTCACAGTATAAACCCACTTGCAACCAACTACTTTCTTTCCTTCTAGCAACACAATGTTGCTCAAGTGCTTTCATTTCCTGAATTATAGCATCCTTCCACTGTCTGAGAGCATGAGACAAAGCATCAGAGGCACTAGAAAGATTAAATAAATGAGGAATGCAAACCAATAATAATGTTGTGTGTGTTGCCCAATCCAATAATAAATGAGGAATGAAATCAATATGTTCTGGATAATACAAAATGGATGTTTGTTGTAGTATGTATATATATACACACACATTTATATATATATATATATATATATGCACATTCACACACATGTATATGTTGAGAGCAATCTGAACAATAATATTTTGTGAATGTGTGTTGGCACTTGCGTTACAAATTTGTGTTCATATATATGTTTGTTTGAAATTTTATTTGTGTGCTTGATAATGTTTTCTTCTAACAAGTAATATGCTTTACATCATTTGGTAATTATTCTTATTCATGATGAAGGTGAATGTTCCAAAAACGAAGAAGACATATTGCAAGAACAAAGAATGTCGCAAACACACATTGCACAAGGTTACTCAGTACAAGAAAGGAAAAGATAGCCTTGCAGTCCAAGGCAAGTACATGAGCCTCACCCAACTTTGCTTATTCAGCTGCTGGACTGTATTAGAGTCTTTCAGTTATCTAATTAAATTATATGTATTATGTTTACATGTAGGTAAGAGGCGTTATGATCGGAAGCAGTCAGGTTATGGAGGGCAGACAAAACCAGTTTTCCATAAGAAGGCAAGTTTGTTTAATATATATTTGTTAATATATGTGAATTACTGAGCAAAAATAGTAATATTTTTGGAATTTGAATTAAGCATTGTTTGTTATGATGTGGTATTTACAGGCCAAGACCACAAAGAAAATTGTGCTGAGGCTGCAGTGCCAAAGCTGCAAACATGTCTCCCAGCATCCCATCAAGGTGATGTTCCTGCCGCTACATTAGGAAAAAATCATGAGAAAAGCGCTTGATTGAATAATATTTGAAAGGCTCTCAATTTTTAAAAGTGACATCTTTTGCCGTGAAAACACCCCACAATGCCATCTTTTAGATTAATAAGTAATCAATACTTTCCTCAGCTTGGAATCGTTGATATCAAATTCGTATAACACAAAATAACATTAAAAACCAATTGACCACTTTAAAGATGAATGGTGAAACGAAAGATCGTTTCATCGTAAGATTGTGGCCATATATTTTTTTTGGACCCCGTACGATGGGATGAACAGGTGCCACATGGGCAGTTGAGTGTCATGTGGCACCCAAATAGGGATGTTGGACCAACAATCTTTGTTGGCCCCTTGTTCATCTTCCCTTATATACATATATCACACACACACACACACACACACACACACACATATATATATATATATATATATATATATATATATATATATATATATATATATATATATATATATATATAAAGAGCTGTGTGTGCATGTGGCTGGGATGTTTATTTATTTTTTTTGATCGGTAAGAACTCCAAAATTATATTAAAAAGGACAACGAGAAACAGGAACAATACAAACGAAAACCGAACCGACCAAGGGGGAGAACACGAAAACAATAATAAAAACCAAACCAGAAAAAAACAAAACCCCGACACGGAGAGGTGAGGGGGGAGGGAACCAAAGAGTGACACATCGTACCCAATTTAAGGACCGAGTGCCATGTGCACATGCAGAAGGTTGATCAACGACCATCCAATTTTATTATGTTAAAAAACTGTTTTTACATTGTTGTGTTTGTGGTAAAAGGTGTAAATTCACTGACAATTTTTCAGTGGCCAACTCATATCTTTGACCTGTGAAATAGAGGGGGAAAGAGTTAAATTTTTTTCTACTAAAACCCTAAAGGATGTGGTGAACACTTAAGAGGATGTGGTGCAACTTATGGCACGTGATCTAGCACTTGAGTGCACGGCTGTGTGTGTGTGCACCCATGTTGCAGTGAAGCATGCACCCAAGTTTACTCTAGTATCACATGGTACCCAAAATACTGCTTTAAATTCAAAATATATTTTGAAATGTAATAGTCAAATATTGAGTTATCTCAATGGTCCAGATTTCAAGCCTCAAAACACACTGGGGATGAAGTTTTGAGTTTGTTAAAGATCTAAACAACACAACTTTGCTCCATGTGGCAGCCAAAACATGTTTTGGGTACCACTTGGAGCTATGCATGGAACATGGGTGCGTGGTGAAGGTGCACCTCACCGGCTTCATATATATATATGGACAATGCTAATCTCACACACTTCATTGTGAGGTTAGCAATGTCCCTAGACAATAATACTCTTATGAGAGGGTATTATTGTATTTTTAATGAGGATAATTTAGTAAAAGATGTATTTAAAAGGTTATTAAGACAATTGGCTGTTTTGTTTTCCCTAAACCAATATTTTTTGGTTTTTGGGGCAGGTTTCAATGGCAGTTGCTTTCTTCTTTCTCCTTCTTCCTCATTGTGTCAAATCGTGTCTTAATGGATAAAATCTTGAATCACCTCCCAAGATTTTAACTGATCCTCTTTTCTTGATTCATTTGGGCAAGTAGTACGTTTGGTACAGATATTGGGGAACATTCTCTGGTGTTGAATTAAAGGAGAATTAAGTGTCAAGGAATCAATCCGTTGAAAACAATTCAGGTGGATTATGCAAAGTACTTGAATAGACGGTTGACATTTATGGTCAGACATTCATACTTGACGTGTGTGAGTAACACTCAAAACAATTCAGATTCATACGTGACATGTGTGTGAGTACCACTAAAAACATTTCAGGTACATGTCCCTATTACTTGAATAGATGGCTGACATTTATAGGCAGAGATTATATGGTCTCAGCAGCAGCCAAATTTTGATTATGGATGTGTGTGAGTTGGACATGTACTGCACGCAGTACACAGGTCTGATTATTTTTAAGACATCTGCAGACCATGCAGACAGAGTGAGGCAGTGCACAGCCCTATAAATTTTTGTAAGAGATTGGTACCTGTACTGGGTGGATTTTTTAATAATGTGAATAGTGCTCCCCAAGAGTTCACGATCAGACGAAGAAAGAAAAAAGCAACTGCCTTGGGAACCTGCACTGAAAACGAAAAAGATGAGTATAGGAAACGAAATCTTGTTAATAACTTCTATAAAGCCTTTTTACTAAATTGTCTTTGTTAAAGTTACATATACCCTCACATAAGGGTATTATTGTCTAGAGACATTGCTAACCCCACGATGAAGCATTGCCCTGTATATATAATGCATATTGCCCTTTAACTTTTTATAGTTCAGTTTTCTGAGTTTGTACTTGTCATTTGTATTTTCCTGTTGCATTTTACCATGCTCTTTTAACTAGAGGAATGATTTTATGATTATCTTTACGATTATATTATAATCCTATCCTGTTATCCCACTCTTGGATTAATATGCAATGATTGTCCTACATTTTTAAGTGATGCTGCAGCAGAGGTAGGGATAACCATTGGATGTTTGATTAATGCTGATACAATGGTGTTTCCACCACAATACAATGGTCTACACTGTAAAATCATTCCAATAGTTTCATTATGAGATTGACTGTAGTCACCTGTATCAATAGATGATGTGCTGATTCGTGCACTTATTTTGTCATGTGGCATGCATCCTTGACCAATCCACTTCGCCCTTGTGAACTGAAATTATTTTAGTCAGCGGATCATCATTAACATCCAATCCAAGCTCTTTAATATGAACCGTACGTTAGATATGAGCAACAAGTTATATATATTATAGAGTCTAGATGGAATGGTTAGAATCCTTTAACTGGGACCAAGGATTTGGAATTTTGATGATTTGGATTGGTCGAAGATGTATAATGTGGTAAAAGAACAAATTGCGTGCCATCTATTGATGCTGGTGTCCAATCATCCTTTAATTGTTTGTTGAATGGATAGTAAAGATATGTAAAATACTCGGCGGCGATTAGAACACCTATATTAGGTGTTGCTTTTAGATATTGCTTTCAAAGCTGATTGATGTTGGAAATCTGACGTGGAAAGGTTCTATATTTAAGAATCTAAGAGTATCTTGAGTCTTTCGATATGTTTTCCATGTCCAATCCACCACATCTAGCACAGTTTTTGACATCAGGAGTGTTTCGTTTGTAGCCAAGCATTTGCGAGTAACGATATTAGGGATATTGTAAAACTAGTTGCCATCATCATTGCCTGGTTTCATCTATTTGGGGTTTGGTTTGTGCGTCCAATTTCTCTATTCATGTATGTTATATAGGGACAAATTGGTGATCACTCTTCCCTCCATCAATCACTTCTAGGGTTTAGGTTTTAGACCTAAACCGCCGTCACTCTGCAACCTGCCATTTCACTTCTAGGGTTAGGGTTAAGAGGTAAATTCACTGTCACTCTGCAATCCGCCATGTCACATATCACTATTTCCATCCACCTCAATTGGTTTTCCCTTTCTACTTCCTAATGCTTGTATTGTAGCAATCAATTATACAACGGCAATTTCAACTCTCTAGTGGACATGCTTAACCATGTTGATAGACATTCCTCGAGTTTCTCTTTTATCGGGACTACCCCTAACTTCTCCTACGGCTTTATTAATAATTATATTACTTCTTGCTACTTTGCACATCTACATATAAATCTCAGTGACATGTACTCTATCTTCTTGTCGCATCTTTGTAGCTCATAATTTTACGCCATACATTAATGCAGGTCTTTTTGCTGGTTTATTGTGTAACCCTTGGTCTTTGATAAATTTTATTCCTTGAAAAATGGAATCAGTTGAAATGATTTTTAATCTCTTTGTCTGAGGCTATTTAGGTCAAATTAAACAACCAAAATCTTCGAAAACTGGAGGTCACACTTTTCACAATTTTTTTCTGTTACTGTTTGTTGGCTTTTGTGAATGGTAACTGAGACATGTCTTTTGCACTTGCAGCGATGCAAACACTTCGAAATTGGTGGGGACAAGAAAGGAAAAGGAACTTCTCTTTTTTAGGCGGGTATGCAGCTTGTTTTGGTAGGAACTTTCGATATTTCACATCTTTGTTTTTATGATATTTCTCAGTCAGATTGCTTTTTTAGTATTTCAATGGGTTAGAAGAATAAGCTATTGAACTGCTGCCTTTGTTTGATGTAGTTCTGCACTGTGATTTGTTCCCCAATATATACTGCAGCGCCTGTTAGGGTAGTTGCCATTTTGTGATAGGGATCAAATTTAATTATCTTTATTAGCATATTGGTTTCGTTGTTATGCATTTGTTTCATGCATCTCTGCTGCTTTTAGTGGGGAGGTAAAATTTGAAGAGTTGATTACTAGGTGTACTGGTAATCTTCTTAGGGTGCAAAGCCAATTATTGGTCTACAATATTGATGCCGTCAAGATATTGGCAATACATATGATAATGGTGGTGGTGTAAATGTAACTCTGTGAGAAGTGATACGACATGGATTTTTCCATGCTTCAGTACACCACTCAAGAATTTAGGGCTGTCGATGGGCTGACCCGGCTACAAGGTTTGCCCAGCCCAGTTTGAAAAATCCCCCGGTAAGGCTTAGGCTTTAAGCCTGTAGAGCCGGGCTAGGCCAAATACTCTGGTGCCTGTTCAATGTTGGGCTAAAGGCTTGATAGCATGAAGTACAAGAACGGCCGGCAGTGGGGCTCGGACAGAACATGACCTGTTGATAGCCCTAATCAAGAGTCAGCAGATGGAAGATGATGGGCAGTAGGCTGTAATGTGACTGTTGGGCTATGCTAGGGTTTAGGCTCTATTATGGGGAGCAGAGTACCTTGCACACAATTTAAAACAAGGACTTTGCTATTTTGGGGAATTGTGCCATGTGGGAACCGTCTAAGATCTGATTTGAAGGCCATGATCTAAAGTTTCTTTGGTGAGAAGAGCTGCATATCGGAGTATTACGATTGTTCTGTCAATGTGAGTTTTGGGCTGTTCTAGGCACGTGGGTCTCGTATCGGGAGCAAGAAACACGATCTTTACCATATGATTTGATGCAGCTAGAACATCATTTGATTCAACCATTAGACTGCGTTAAATCATGTGATAGAGATTGTGTTTCGCCTAAATATCTTGCACCAAAGACACGTTTAGATGGTGTTTCCACATGGCAAAAGTCTCCAAAATTCCAGATCTTTTTATTAATGTGTGCAACCCAATTTGCGAATGGGTTGAGTTAAAATTCTTTCCATCCATGGAAGATTTACCCAATCGATGGGTTCATTAGCAAAACAGGATCAGTTCCACAGTTTGCAAAATATTTAGACTATTGTACCAAATGTAAATATTTAGGCTAGCAAAATATGCTGCTCAAGGTTATCTAGGAAAAAGTATTTTGCCAGGTAGGGATTAACTCTTATGGTGTAGATTATTTTGTCCCATCTAGCCTAAGGTGCTTTGTCGTTTTTTCCTTTTAATAGCAAATACTTTAAAACGAAAAAGCTATTTAGACTTTGGAGAGAGAGAGAGAGAGAGAGAGAGAGAGAGAGAGAGAGAGTTTGAGTTTGAGTTTGAGTTTGAGTTGGTATAAATTGTTGCCAAGTATCACGTTTTAAAAGTTATTAGCTGCTTGAAGGGCAAAAAGTAAATTCCCTATGGAGGGGGACAGATGATAGGTATACAATGGAATCCCTAGTGTCATGATACTTTTACACAAGTAACCATCTTATTTTTCAAACCCACTAATGAAGAATGGGAGTGATCAAAGGAGTAACTCTTCCAATAATGGAGGACTCGTGTGATTTGTGGAAGCAATCAACTGGTAAGGGAAACACCCTCAAGCCAAAATATCCATTATAACTAACCAAAACCACAAGTTCATCCCAGTTCTTGAACTCCTTCCTCACTCATACAACAATCGAGAGAGAGAGAGAAGCATTGATTGATAAATTTTTTCGTTTGATTTCTAAACTGCGCATGAGACAGGCCACGTGGTGCTCATTCTTAATTAATTATGTACTAGTATGAGTGAACTACGACCAAAGAAACCATCTTACAACATTAGTGACCAACTAATTTAATCACTGAAAGCTCAATGAGACACCGCTTTGGCAAAAGTTAATATTGGCACCTACCAGATTAGAAATTTAGAACTAGGGCTCCTCCTTTGACCCAATAGAGTAAATCCAAATTTTAAACGGGCTTTTTTGCATATACCCTCCTAAGATATGTTGATATTGCATCAAACCCCTTGAGTTATGGGTATTTATTCTACAGCCCTTACTTTTGTGTTCCTGCGAAGGATCAAAATATCGTTTTTTTGATATGTATTGTCTAGCTTCAAAACCGATACGTATCGGTTTCGGACGATACTGTCCGATTTTTTGCAAAAAAAAATCATGAAAATCGATACATTGAACGATACATTGAACGATACGGACGATACATTGAATGATACGGACGATACAGACGATACATTGAACGATAATTTGATTGTTTTTTCAGGGGGCGATAAATGCCCAATTTATTGTAGCGTTCACGTCCCAAACCGATACGTATCGTTCGATACGTATCGGTATTGGACGATATTTTGATCTATGGTTCCTGCTTCATGTACCCCCTGCTATTAACTAGATGGGAGTTTATAGGCGGAAAGGACTATTTAGCTCTTAATGAAACCAATATTTTAAAAATACTACCATTCTAAAATGCCCTTCATTCATCTATATTTACAAGTCATGCCATTATAGTTTATCATCATTCTAAAAGGCTCTTCATTCACCTTTATTTACAAGTCATGCCGTTATAGCTTACCACCACCGTTCTAAAAGGAGTACCTTTAAATCCACCCACAAAATCTTTGAGTTCACCCACGTTGAAACACATTGATTGCATTGAATCAGACGATGAAGATTGTTTATCGTCCAAATATTTCATGAGATTGATCTTTAGATCATGAGTATACCATCAGACGGGTAGTTTTTTATTTTATGTGGAACACACCTATAAAACTGACCTTAAAATCAATTTTAAGCGTGCACATGATTTTAAGGTCACTTTTCTGAGACGTGTGTCACGTGAAATAAAAAATCGATCGTTTGATGGTACACCCATGATTTAAAGATCGATCTCATGAAAGATTGGGAGGATAAATGATCTCTATCGTTCAATTCAATTCAATCAATGTGTTTCAGCGTGGGTAAAGTCAAAGATTCGGTGGGTGAATTTAAAGTTACTCTTCTAAAAGGCCCTTCATTCACCCATCAGATTCAAGACCCATCAGATGGGTAATTCCCCTATTAAAACATGCCAACGTTTGGACGAATACCCAACCAATGGAGGATTTGTGACAAATCATGCAATTATTCTTATAAGAAAACCTTCAATTTACATGTTCTTAGATTAATAATCAAATTTTGCAATGATTTTTAATTTTGAGTAGCTAAAATTTTTGGTAGGTTTTTTTTTTTGTTTGGGATGGTTTTTAATTTTGGGTATTTAAAATTTTGGTGATTTTTTATATTGGGTATATGAATAATGTTGCAGGGAATTAAACAATAAACAATTCCGTGGTTGAGTGGAGCTTGAAAATAAATGAATTAGCATTTTCAACCCGACCTAATGGGTTGGGACTTGAAAATTTGAACCCAAGCTCAAACCTATGGTCGTTTGACTTTGACTCATTGAGTTGATCCGATGAGTTGAAACCGTCTTGTACTGGTGTCATTATTAATTCCCAATGATTGTACAAGCAAAACCATCCCAACGGTGTTTCAAAATTTAGGCTGATAATTCAAAATGTCGGCCGAAATTTATCGGTTTCGGTCCTCACCGAAATGAAAGCAACCTCCTAAATTTTGGTCAAATTATGTATGACAATAAAATTTTTGGCCGAAATCTCGATCGAAATTTAAAATTATGGCCGAATTTTTTTTTCAAATTTTTGGTTTCGGTCATACCCAAAATCGAAAACGAAATCGATATTTTGATCCTTGATCCCAATCGTCCAATTAATTGACCACTTCTTATGAATCATATATTGGAAATTGCATGTATTAGATATTATAACCATTCATCAACTATTTTTGTATGAAATGTTGCATATATTTTATTGACCAGAGACATAAAATCTATGGTTTAGATTCAAGTGAACATGCACTGATTTCTGGTAGAGATTGAAGGCACTGTCATAATTCTTAATCCTAACCGTCTAATAGTATACTCATGATCTAAAGATCGATCTCATGAAATATTGGGACGATAAACAATCTCCATCATCTGATTTAATGTATTTCAACGTGGGTGAACTCAAAGATTTTGTGAGTGGATTTAAAAGGTACTTGTTTAGAATGATGGTAGTAAGCTATAATGGCATGACTTATAAATAAAGGTGAATGAAGAGCCTTTTAGAAGGTGGTAAACTATAATGGCATGACTTGTAAATATAGATGAATGAATGGCCATTTAGAATGGTGGTGTTTTAGAATATTGGTTTCATTAAGGACAAAATAGTCCTTTCAATCCATAAACTCACGACTAGTTAACGTGGGTGGGGGCGTATATGAAAACAAAAACACAAAGTAAGGGCGGCAGAATAAATGCCCATGACTCATGGGTTTTGATGTAATATCGAGATATCTAAGGGGATATATGCAAAAAACCCTTTTTAAATTGGATCAGGCATATATATAATCTGCCATTTAGGTCGAGTTTTAAAGAGCCATTTTCGATTTTCGTCCAAACTTTTATATATATATATATATATATATATATATATATGCCCTAACGTGATACGTTTAATGTTTCACGATGTCCCGGGCGAGCTCCTTGAGGCATCCAAAACATTGTTTTGGTGTCCCATAGAGCTTGGGTGCACTTTTTAATTCATTTTAAAACAAAATTCAAACTTTTCCAGTCAAAAGTAGGGCTGTCAATGGGTGGGCTGGGCTTTTGATCGGCCCAATTATTTTCTTACTACAAAAACTAGGCCCAAAGTTGGCCTAAAATAACTTCGATTCGTGCTCGACCGAGTCATTCTGGGATCAAGTTTTTATTCAAGCCCAAAACTGATTTGAATTTGGTTCGAGCTGAATTTGGCCAGCTCTACCTTTTCTCTTTATTGAGACGGGCTTGGTCAGGCTAGGCCAAGTTTTTGCCGGCTTGATTATTTTTTAACTTAAAAATTAGGCTTGAACCCGAGCTGAATGGAATACTGGGCTGCGCTCAGCGCGAGTCCTTCGGGCTCTGGCTTTTTAGTTAAACCTAAATCTAACCCGATCTGGCCAGCTGAGCCCAACCCATAGCAGTTCTAATCAAAAGTAAAGTATTGGTTGATTTTAGTTAATCATATTTTAAGCCTAAAAAATAGGGTGAAGATGAATTTTTGAAGTTAATTTTAAAGATGACAAAAACATTCCAACCTAACTCTATATGACACCAAAATAGTGCTTTGAGAACATTAAACGATATGATGTGCTCAACCTCAACGTATCACATTGTTGCACATCCTTTTTCTGTCTTTATGCGTAGGACAACTTATCAAATCCATTATCCAATCTTTATTAATGGTTGATTCCCCTTCTATTTCAAAACTAGAGGAAATGTACAAATAGTGAAACCACTCCTGAACTGATTTCAATTTCTCCGACAAATTGTTAGGTGCTTACCGGTGGACTGATTCAATTTACTATGAGCTCAGCGGTCTATAATAAATCTCTTGGATACATAATTGATTGATGTGGTTTGTACTAGATCGATTTGGTCTGTCATTTACTATTTTGACTTTTATTTAGTCAGTTGTAAACGATTCCATCGCAACATATCACTTTTGAAGTTACGAACATGTTAATGAATTTTTTTAATGAAAAACCTTTGTTCATAGTTCAAAATAAGTAACTTACCTTTCTACCTATTCACTTACCAATGGTTTTAGGCTTCTAAAGACCAACCACTCTTCAACAAATAAAGGAATAGATCTACATGAGAATCAACTGTTCCAAGGCCCTATTTGATAGCAAGGAAACTCCAGAGAGGAAATGAAATCAACTTCTTAGTTGATTTCCGATTTCTTCTAGTAATGGATTTTCCACTATTTGATTAGTGTGCTTGAGAAATGATTTTCATTGCAAATTGATTTATAATGTTTGAAAAAAAAATTGAAAATGAATTTTTAAGTGTGGATTATATATTTTTTACTTTCGGTTAGTTTGAACAAATACTTACGGAGAAAAGAAGAAAAAAATTTATTTAGGAAAATGCCTAACTTATCACTTCGTGTTGCACTAGTCATAGATTGACTTTTTTCTTTTTGGATTAAAATTATAATCAAAGTCAAATATTAATAAATAATTTTTTTATTGATATTCTATTATGTTACAAATTAATACCATAGTAATCACTATTTATTACCAAATTACATAGTAAGAGTTTGAAAAATCAAACTCAAATAAAAATTCAAACTTTGACCAAACTTAAAATTTTTATCAATAAAAATATGTAATGCTAAATAACAAAGTTGTGAATGCTGATATCAACTGGAAGGTTAAACGTTAGAAGGAAATTAAATTTTTATAAAAGCTAAACTTTGACTAAAATTTCAACTTAGACTAAGAAATTTTTTTTTAATATACCAACAAGTTACAAAAGTCCAACTGCAAATTAATATAATAATTTTCATATACATCGTTAGGTTACACTAGTCAAAATTTAATCAAATATCTACTTTTAATAAAAGTCAAAATTTGACAAAACGTAAAACTTTGATCAATAAAAAATTTTAAGACTGAAGTACAAAGTTAAAAAGTAAATGCTAGTATGTACTATAAGGTTATATGTTGAAAAAAAATTCAATTTTTAAAAAAGTCAAGCTTTAACAAATTTTTTTAACTTAGACCAATAGAAAATTTGGTAATGTATCGCCAAACTACAAATTAACATAACAATATTCATATCCATCGCTAGGTTACACTGGTAAAAAAATTGACCAAATATCTACTTTTAAAAAAAATCAAACTTTGTCCAAGAAAAAGTTGCACTGATACGGTATAAATTTATGTAGTAGTAGACTATCAATAAGTAGGTTTTGAGTTTGACTAAAACTAAATTTCTTTGAAAGTCAAACTTGGACTAAAAGTCAAAGTTTGACTAACTATTGACTAATAAACTTGACAATTTAGTATCACATTATAGATCAAAACGACAGTATCATTTTGTCACCATCAAATCATAGGAGTAAAAGTTTAATAAAAAGTAAAATTTTAATTAAAAGCCAAAGTTTGACTATGAAGTCAACCTTTGACTCTTAAAAATTTGGTAATATGTTACTAATTTACAACTTATTATCATATTTCAGTAGTCAAAGTTTGATCAAAAGCCAAAATTTTAAATAGATTTTAAATCATGTTAAAGTTTGATTAAAATTCAAACTTTAACCAAAGTCAAATATTAGCTAAAAAAAGTGTAATTTAGATGATATGGTAGTCATAGTGATCTTGTTGGTATGATGGTCATAGAAATGAAAGTTACTTTTTAAAAGGCAAAAGATAATTTTTTTGCTTTTAAATGTTTTACAAGTAAATTTAGATTTGAGATGACAAAATATTATTATTTTGTTAGTGAAAACTCAATTGCTGCTACTTAAAAAGGTTGGAATGGTTTCCTCCTAAATCGACATGGTGTATGAAAATTAAATTTTCATGCAGAGCCCACTTAATTTCATTTCCATCTCTTTACATAACTATCAAACAACAACAGTTCTAAACTAAATTTCATTTCCACCTATGTAATTACATTTCTATATTATCAACTAAAGCCTAAGGCTCAAAACTTTTAATACATTGGTAGAAAGACAAGTTCCTTAATTTAAACTATAAACAAAAAAATTTATCGAAAAAAATAAATTTAAAAAATCATAAATCCATAAACGAATCATTTACAAGTGACAATTAATTCCTCAAAATGATCCATGATAGACTGATGTGATCTATCATGACTGAAGCTTGCTATTATATATCGTGACAGCCTATTACATACCGTTCAACTCATAGTAGATTCAATCATTCCGCTGAGAACTTTTTTACGTTACATCGAAGACAACTATGGAATCCGATTTCAATTAAGGAGTGATATCAATATTTTTTATTTTTATATGTTTTTTTTAAAGTCTGGGCATTTTTACCATTTCATAGCTTTGAAAGATGTTTAGAGCGATTTTGACAATTTCATATTGGATTTGAGAATTTTTGAAAACACATATTAGAATTAACAATTAATGCAAACTCTATATTTAATCTCTTCACACTATAAATTGTGTATGCATTTAATTCTTTTACACGTAAAAGTCACATTCATTTAATGCAATCTTGACTTGTATAAATACGAACTAGGTACCATGCTTGGGCCCTACTATGTATGCAACCAGCCATATCGCGCCACGTAAGCTGCCTACAAATTATCCATTGAAAGTTATCCACTGTATAACACTGTCTATAAGAAAATAGTGACACTCATTTAATGTGTTCCCATGCTTCATACCGGATATGCATTTAATGAAATCTTGAGTTGTAAAACTTTAGATTTATGAGTTGGTCAATTCACGAAAGTTGTAGGGCTTGCTATCTTCTTTCCAACGCAATAAGAATCACGCCAATCGGAATTCAGCACAAAAAGTTATGGCCAAAATATTGAGGTAGTGCTAGTAAGCTCAGGCAAAATCGACTAATCGAATTTTTTTTCGATTGATCGGTTTCGTGAAGTTCCTCTCGAATTTCTCTTCTGTCAAAAATTGATTAATCAATTTTCAAAATCGATCAATTGATTTTGGCAGTTTCTGAGTACTTCTTGGGTTTGAACCTTGAAACCCATTTTCTTCTTTAATCCATCATTTATGCATAAGATCTAAACTAAATTATCATACACATCATAGATTTACAAATTCTTACCTCAAATCGAATCGTTTGATCGATTCCACGGCTTGAATCAAGAGCTAGGGTTCCTAGTTTCCAAATCCCCAAATCACACGCGCTATTTTGTTGCGATTTAAAGCTCGTGTACGGCCTCCACGCATAAATCCTCACGCATTTACTTCCTTCTCTATAGCTTCACTCTCTCTTCTTCTCCCTCTTTCTCTCATAAGAAAAATCCAAGCCCTTTCTCTTGCAAATTGGGTAGCTTCCTAAAGAAGCAATTGCCTTCTTTAACTAAATGGGATTGGTTCTCATACAAAACACATATACTTATCTTTGGACATATTAGTTCTTATCTAAGGATCTAGCTCCCGTGTGAAACGAACGTACCTATTTAGGTGTTATCTCATAACAAAATAATTTTTGATTAGGTGTGGGCCTACACACTCAAACCATCCACTAGTCGAACCTGGTGTTGAGCCAATACACCAAAACTTGGTGTATAAGAAATCATCTAATGCTCAACACATAATCTAAATTGGTCTTTTTCCACTTAAGATCTAACCTGAAATAACCCATTTAATTAATTTCACAAAATCAGGCACGTGACCAGTCAGGCATGCACACTAAGGCACACTATTTAAAGTCGGGCATGCATTCGAGGTACATTATTCAAAGTCAAAATTTTTAGGTTGTTACACCTAGCCAATCTAAAGGGCATAGAATTTCGTGTTATAATACCGCACGCTTGTTAAGGCGACGAGCGGATATACATATAACTCATAATTTGACTTAGCATATGAATCGAAGTATCTAAAATAACATTTAATGATAAATGAATCATAAATTAGCAACAGAAAATGTAGATGCCATTAATAAAGTAATTAATCCTAATTAATCACGCATATAGGATATAAAATAAATTAAGATTTTACGTAGGGTAAAATGGTCCCAAATGTAAACCCATAAGAAATACTGATAAATAAAAGTAACTAATAACAAGTCTCTCCTGAAGACGATAAAGACAAAACTAAAGAATCTCTCAATGCTCAAAGTAGTATGTTGGATCTACTCCCTTATTCTGGTGGTAATCAGCGTCCTCATCCTCGTAAGCCGCATAAGGTACAACAACATCCACGACCTCAGTGATAGAATGGTCAAGTTCTTACCTGCAACTGTTAGATGTCGTGGGATGAGTCTACTCAGTTGCGTAAATTCAGTGGGTTGCATAATCGATCCACCATAACTAACCCAAGTGATCGTGTGTGCAATCGCTTGAGTAACAGTGATTTATGAAAAAAAAATCAAATAACTTTAAATGACTATAATAACATCTAAGATCTCATAACATATCGTGTTGAAATTGAAAGACATGATATAAAATGAAATGAGTATGATGCATCAATTTCTTATGTCTTGTGTATCTATCTTGTCGACTTATCTTACATGATATTTCTTAAAATCTTAACATAGCTTCATACGCATACACAACGTACTTCATATTTTACTTAATTTGCGCATACGACCTGTGCCAGGGCCATTGTTCGAACCTATCACGCGAGGTCTACGTGTAGATAATCACCTAACTTCCGTATCATGTCGTATACCACCATCCAGTCTGATGAAGTTGCATGCATTTAAATTAGTATCCCCTTACGTCCGAGACAATGCCGTATCATATTGTCTTTAAGATCCGTCTTGACTACAGACGTTAGATCTTGCGGTGGCACGCAAGACATGACACATGTAGAAACTTATTTAATCTTTTATTGGCCTTTACTACGTAACTTTTCAGTATTCATATCTTACCTTATCTTAAATATCAGTCCTTATCGTTTACTTATAACTTAATTTGGAGTGAGTCACAATGCGATAAGATTGATAAAATCACGTTTTCCAAGAGACACGTTCTGTAGTAAGCTGGATGTACTTCGTGTAGCAGCCCATACTCCCATAGAGGTATTACATTTGTACATGGATGCCTACGTTCCAAGTTTCACGTGACCGTGAAAAGAACCCCATCATGACGAAGGCTTAAAAGTCGTGTGACGTATCTTATTCCTTTTTATTCGTGCATATGCCCTATCATAGATTTTTATGTGATGCATGTCATGTGATGGAAGGAATTATCTGACTAAATGAAATTATTTCATACACCTTACGTGTTTGTGACCATAATATAATGATTAAAATTTGGAATGAGCAAGCATTTCCTACATAACTTTGAAATTTTTATGGGCCATTAGATTGCTTATGGAGCGATCAGGCCTGCTGTTTTAAAAATTTTCTAAGATTTATGTGGTTTTTGCATTGAGACCTTTGACTAGTTTGACCAATGAGTGGGTCAACGGGGTGGGTCAAGAAAGCCCTTTATCCTAATTGTACATGACAAGGTATCAAAATCGGTATTGGTCTCGGGTATCGGTTTGCCCGAGGCCGATATGTATCGGCCGATACCGATAGGTATCTGGTAATGATATTTTTATTATAAAAAAATAATAATTGCAAGGGTGTGACATTATATTTAATAATTATGAAAAAATAGTAATTTGCAAGGGTGTAGCATTATATTTAATAATTATGAGCAACATTGGATAAGTGCCCGATTTTTAAATATATAAAAGAGGCTAGAAATTAAAATTGAAATGACACTTGACAGGGAGACAACACATAAAAGCATGCCACCCTTATATGCTTTCTAATGGTTACAATTGTTAGCGCCCCCTTATTTACTGACAGTGCCCACTCCGGAGACCCTTTCAAAATCGTTGATTGGGTTGTATAAGATGATGCAGGTCGATTTTCACAATGATCTTCGACACAATAGATCTTGATATCATGGCGTACCTATCAGACGGTAAGTTATGGATTACACATATCACAGATCCCAAAAATTGGCTTTAAAGTCACGTTTAAGCGTGATGTGTGCCATATGATCAAGGGCGCTATTTTGGTAGTTGACAGACCTCCCAAGCTACAAAATGATATTTTTTCTCGAAACTCGAGCCTTCCCACAAAAAATCTCTCTCAATTCTCTCGAGAGTATGGATGACCGCCATAGGGCATTTAAAGGTAGACACGAAAAAAATAGGAAAGCTGGAGAGAACTGAATTCAACAGCTCTAGTCGCCCTCAGTACAAAGGAACTTGCCCTTCCATGTTGCTAACTTCCCTTGAAACCTCTGAATGACTGGGTCCCAATCATTGGCCTTGGGATTACCAGTCCCCAAAGTAAGGCCTAAGCAAGTGACGGATGGAGAGAAAAGGCACAAACAACCTTGCTAGCCAAGGCATCAACAACTGAAAAATTAATGTTAATTCCAGAGACGGTAGATTTCAGCAGGTCCCTTTGTCTTGACACCGCTTCGAAGACCAAAAGAATGTTGGCAAAGGCTGATACCTCATCCAGATCAACTTTTCCGAAAAGGATAGTATCATTGACATATTGGAGATGAGTGACAACACAATCACCGCTACCCACCGTAATGCCCGAAATTCGATTCAAAATGTGAGACATGGAAATGATGCACCCAAGGCCTCACCGACCAAGTTGAAAATGAAAGGCGAGAGGGGATCTCCCTCTCTCAGACCCCTGGAGCTTTTGAAATAACCCGTGGGTGAGCCATTAACAATCACCGAGAACCAAGATGAGGAAACACAAGCCTTCATCCATTTCTTTCAAATGTCATAGAACCCGAATCAAAGCAACATATAGTCTAAGCAATCCTAGTTGACCCGATTGTACACCTTCTCCATGTCTACCTTCCAAACAAAAGCCGACAAGTGAGCAGAATGAACAACCTCATGCGCAATAACAACCTTATCCATGAGCTGACGTCCCTGAACGAAGGCCCCTTATGACTAAGATATAATGGAGCCCATTATCCGCTTGAGGTGGTTAGGTAGCAACTTAGCCAAAATTTTGCAAAGACAATCAATGAGACTAATAGGGTAAAAGTCTTATAGATCAGTCAGAAAGTGGAGCAAAGGCTTCGACAACCTCATAATATAAGTTCTACGGCTGGAACAAAAGAATTAGAAACTGAAGGAACATACTGCCCATATCTTGAAGGGCTAGGGAAATATGAGGCAACAGTTGACCCTCATCCAGAAGGATTAGGTGACTTTGAACAAATTATTCGAGGTATGCTTCCAAGGACGTTGATGAAGTGGTGACGATTCACCGATGAAGAGCCAACACTTCACCGATGAACCGCTGACGCTTTGCTTATGAAGCACCTATGCTTCGTTTATGAAGCTGGAACGCTTCTACATGAGAGCATCAATGCTTCAAAATTTTCTATTCCTTGACTAAATAATATGTCTATTTTTCTCATATTACAGGCCAACACTGTGGTAGGAAGTTTGTTGGGGCTCGCTGGGGAACATTTGAGAGTTGTCCCCCAACGAAAAAGGTCTCCCGCTGCTCAGGCCTCCAAACCCTAGTCCTAACCCCAAGCGAGAGCCAAACCGCCTATTGTCTCCAAATCCCAATCCCAATCCCACCCCCATCCTCCTACTGCATCTGAACACGATAGCCAACCCCATCCTCCCTCTGCCTTCAAACCCCAACTTGAACCTCAACCCCATCCTCGCCTTGCCTCCAAATCCCAGCCCCATCCTCCCTCTGCCTCCAAACCCCAGCCTCAACCCCAATCCTAGCCCCATCCTCCTACTCCCCCAAAACCCAACCCCATCCTCCAACTCCCTCCAAACCCCAACCTCCAACTCTGTCCAAACCCTAACCTCCAACTCCCTCCAAACTTGAAGCCGAGCCCCATCCTCCTACCTAGCCCCAACCTCCTACCCAGTCCAAACCCCAAACTCTTACAAAGTCCAAATCCCAACCTCCAACAAAGTCCAAACCAAAACCCCAACCCCAACCTCCGGCTCCACCTCCATCACCAAATGCATCTCATGACGCTGATCCTGAGATGCCCCTTACGCAACCATGCACCGAAGAGAAGTCTTTAGTGCAAGCTGAAGAAGACGACAATGACGAAGATGGCCCAGTCGTCTTTAGGAGAAGTGAGAGGAACCGGGGTAAAGCCCCCGCCGTGATTTCTCCCTCTCAAACTCTCCCTAAAAGAAAGGGAGAGCTGGTCTCTCAACCCTGCCAAAAAAAGGCCAACCCCCATCATGAAGGCTATTTGGGATAAGACCAACAGTGAGAACGAGTAAGTATATCACCCCACCATAGTCATTGTGGAAGTAAGTATATCCCCTTATGTTTTAACTTATGTCTGAATTTGAACATATGACTGTCATCTCAACTATTGGGGGTGGAAAGATTATCGTTGAGCTATTGCACACTTACACCCAATGAGCCCCAACGTATATAGAAGACTTAGTAAGTTTTAATCCCCATTGAGATTAAAACGTGTCACTTCCCTGATTTCATATTAATATTTTTACCGTCGTATGCAGATAATGCCTGTGTACTTTAGGGTCATCGACAAGCGGGAGGACATGCAACCTAGACTGATTGAAAAAACTTTTCGGATGTCCCCTGTGGCGCTTAAATGCATGACCATGAATTTTAAAGAATTTGAGCGGAATAATAAGGACAATGCAGCTTTCCTCCCAGCCGACATAGGGGGACTGTGCAATGCTTACGCTAAATTTTTTGAGGCACAACATGGTACGAAGCCGATGCATCGTTTCTTTGTTGATAAGAATCACATATTATCCGTGATGGACTGTAAAGAGATAGTAATTCCAATTCATATCGACGAACCACTCCACTGGGCCCTTGCTTGGGTCACCCCCTTAAGCCATACGATCGTTGTCATGGACCTGTGCCCGGATAAATCTCCGATGTCAAGATCAGGACCTTGGTAAGATTGAGGAGCTTCCAAAGAAGCACTTGCGCTTTTATTGAGCGTTGTAAACTTAACTGAGCCGACGCTTCATCAGTGGGGCATCAGCACTCCCCGCGCTTCCATATCGTTGCGTCTGCGGCCCCTTATATTTTCTATATATATATATATATATATTTCGTTGATAAGAATAACATATTATCCGTGATGGACTGTAAAGAGATAGTTATTCCAATTCATATCGACGAACCACTCCACTGGGCCCTTGCTTGGCTCACCCCCTTAAGCCATACGATCGTTGTCATGGACTTGTGCCCGGATAAATCTCCGATGTCAAGATCAGGACCTTGGCAAGATTGAGGAGCTTCCAAAGAAGCACTTACGCTTTTTATTCGAACCATTGTCACTTCTTAACGAGAGCGCCGACGCTTCATCAGTGGGGCATCAGCACTCCCCGCGCTTCCATATCGTTGCGTCTGCGGCCCCTTATATTTTCTATATATATATATATCGTTGATAAGAATCACATATTATCCGTGATGGACTGTAAAGAGATAGTTATTCCAATTCATATCGACGAACCACTCCACTGGGCCCTTGCTTGGCTCACCCCCTTAAGCCATACGATCGTTGTCATGGACCTGTGCCCGGATAAATCTCCGATGTCAAGATCAGGACCTTGGTAAGATTGAGGAGCTTCCAAAGAAGCACTTGCGCTTTTTATTCGAAGTGTTGTCGCTTCTTAACGAGAGCGCCGACGCTTCATCAGTGGGGCATCAGCACTCCCCGCGCTTCCATATCGTTGCGTCTGCGGCCCCTTATATTTTCTATATATATATATATATATATATATATATATATATATGTCTAACCTCTCTCTCCATTTTTTTGACAGACAAGGTATTTACCAGCCCTATTATATATGCACAGTGCAACCGATGCAATTGTTGGGGAGTATCCTTGGAGGTGTGGGGGTTTAAAACACGTGCCACGCCAAGAAAACGGTCATGACTGTGGGTTTTTGTCATGAAGCACATTGAGTATCTCAATAAGGACCTCCCGTCCACATTTACACGGGTTGACATCCCTCTCTTCAAGGCCTAGATTGGGCACGCCATCGTTACGTACCAGGAAGAGAATTGGAATGCAGATGACGATGTTGAATCATTGATTTAAATTTTTTGTTACACATACAATGTACTTTAAAATTTTTAGTAGGATTTAGAGCATGTACTTTTAAATTTATTGGTATACATTCTTATAAAGTATTCATACAATGTAAACTCAAAACTGTACAATTTATACATAGGATTTATTCATTTTAAAATTTATTATTACACCTCCTTACAATTCATCTTTGTAACATTTATACATGGGAGCCATAACTTGTCATTACAATTTATCTTAATGAAGCGCTTCAGAATGCGCTTCTTGCAAGGAGTGACAACACCCCATATGTCGGCACGCCAACGCTTCTTTCAAGAAGCGACAACACCCCATACCACGATGTTTCTTATTAGTATCCGTGTAGAAAATTATGGAAGAGCAATAGCCTTAATGATAGAATACAAATAGTTGCTGCAATAAATTTGGCGGTTTTGTACAATTTGTACAATTCAACACATAAAATAATTATTATAGTCAATCCACATAATTCAAAATACAGCTCTGATATAATAGGTGCACAAGCATCATAACAAAGCGATAGGTAGATGAAGCACCTACACTTCCAACAGGAAGTGATTGCGCTGTTCATAAAATTGAGTCAGTGTGACTCTGTGATACTGCACTTTTCATCATCCCCTGATCTGTTTGGCCTTGTCCAGAGCTTGCAGCCATCAACCTGACCCTCTTTACCAGGCAAGTTGTGATTTTATAACCAATTGACCACAACCCTTACACTTATTTCTTTGCTTCTTTGATTGTTCAATACGAACCTCCATTCCAAACTTCATTCTATCATTGTTGCTTCACCTACCTTTGGGGGTACATCATACTGAATTTCGCACTGTAATGTCGGCATGCTCTTGCATTGATATTCTTTGGCTCTCTTTGGGGGAGCCGTCTGGAGAGGCCGCGATGCTAGTGCACCTTTCATTCTCCTCTTTCATTCTAATGGCCTTTATGCCTTCTAATAATTTCATCAACCCTCCCAACGTGTAATCCACCAAGTGTTTCGATTGTATCCCCAATTGAATTGACTTGAGTCCGGCTTCTCTCACCTTCCATTTTTTCATCATAGATACATAATTGGATTCCTCATTCTCACCGACCCCCAAACATATTGTACTGTATCTAGCATCTTTCGTCCATCGAAGTAGAACGTACTTAGATGAAATGTGATCTATCTCTTCCTTGAAGTAAACATGAAAGATGTGAGAAAACAACAAACCCTCGGTGTCAAAGTGCTTGCAGGTGGCCGAGGCATCTCCACATTCGAAATAAACTTTGAATGCTCGACCGCTATTTTTTATACCATCTTCATCACTTCTACGCACTTCATATATAATAATCACTGGCTTCCTCTTCTACCACCTTTTGCGACTTAAAAGAGGCAAACTTTCAAAACTCAGTATGGAATCTATCGAACATGATTCTTGTATACACAGTAGCAACACTTCTCGATTGAATTTCCGAACAAGAGATCTAGTGTCGTAGACATTAAGACGAGATCCTCCCTATTTTCTTTATCGTGACGAGATTGGATGACAAGATTGTATTGTTTGATAAATTTCGTCAAACCTTCGAACGACATAGCTATCGAAGAATGAATTTATACTTTCACAGCATTGCATAGTGGTCATGCAAGCCCAAAAGGTATCGCTTAAGTAACATGAAATTTATTTCCTTCTAAGAGCATATATTTGGTTGAACCACACATTGTCTTACAATTGAAACTCCTCGACGAGTTTTGCCCATTTTCTTCAAAATCGTCAACTGTTTGACTGAACTTGCACTGATTGTACTTTCTGTCAAAATTCTTAAACCTTAGCTTCAGCTGACAGTGATGGTTCAGTTCATTCCTCCCAATGCGCCATATGCAGAGGCGATGGATGATTCCCGGAAGGACTTCAGAGATGGGATTGCTCATTTCATTGCATTGATCGGTGATAATAGCATTAGATTGCTTATCACCCATGCACTTCAATCATGTTTTAAATAACCAAATAAATGTTTCCTTCGTCTCATCCGTGAGTAACACACGTCCAAAAAGCATTGCCTGCCAATGATGGCTGACCCTTGTAAATGGGGCGAAAGGTAACAATAATTTATTTGTTTTGTAAGTGGTGTCAAATATCACCACATCTCTAAACTGTTGATACATAATCTGTGACCTGTGATCAACCCAAAATATACTTTGCGTATGATATTCTTCGTCTAGTTCGACTTCAAAGAAGAAATCTTCTTTATTCTGTCTATCAATGAATGTTTTGATGTCGGTCATGCGCATTGGATGGATGTTACTCTCATTTCTTATCTTCTTTGGGTAATCTCGAGTTTGTTGAGGGCCTACGATCATGCTAGCTTTTCCATCCAAACTCGACAAAACAGTAGAAATCTTCAAAGAAAGAATAATGCCATCAAATGCTCATATCAATGATTTATTTGCCTTGCTCATCTTATTATGAGATTGTAATTCCTTCATCTTCGTAGGCGTAAATAACTGATGATTATGCAGCTTTCTAAATTTCATTTCCTCCCATAACTTTTACTGGTCGATCCTAATTTTCAACCTTGTCTCACATCCGCATCTGTTGTCTCTTGAACACTTTATATTGACATGTAATTTGAACTTGTTTGGCTGCTTGAAACCTTCGAATGGATATACATATTTTCTCTTACTAATTTCACCCTTTGCCGATTTGTAAGTTTTATTTTTTTAATCTGAAACCAACTTTCTTCAGATAAATTGTAGAAGTTATATGCCTCTTCAATTTGAAATTTCAAGCCGATATGTAACTTCCATTTGTCAGATCTATTCTCAGACCCTCCCCCACAATTCAGCGTTTCAATATCTCTATCACAACCAAATGAATCTCCTTCTAAAGAAATAATGGCAAGAGTGAGGTTTAAATCAACACCACCTAAATTGAAATCCCCAATCGAGTCATTTACAGCCCCTGCATTTGGCGAAAATATAGATCAATAACAGGCAAATAAGGCAACCACTTCACAAAAGAAGAGTTGGTGCGGCAATTCTGACGCGTCAACACTTCAATTAAGAAGCGATGGTGTTGCTAATCCGAGACGCCATCATTTCTATCGCTCCACATAAGGGATATACGAGACCCAACTCTTCTGAAGAAGCGTTTGCATTGATTATAATTTATATATTTTGAATGTTTATAATTTTATGATCTATATCCTGTAAATAAGTTTTACTGGTCGATCCTAATTTTCAACCTTGTCTCACATCCGTATCTGTTGTCTCTTGAACACTTTATATCGACGTGTAATTTGAACTTGTTTGGTTGCTTGAAACCTTCGAATGGACATACATATTTTCTCTTTATAATTTCACCCTTTGCCGATTTGTAAGTTTTATTTTTTCTAACACTGAAACCAACTTTCTGTATAAATTGTAGAAGTTATATGTCTCGCTCTTGCTTTAGAATTTCAAGCAGATATATGGCTTCCATTTGTCAGATCTATTCTCAGACCCTCCCCTACAATTTAGCGTTTCAATATCCCTATCACAACCAAATGAATCTCCTTCTAAAGAAATAATAGCAAGAGTGAGGTTTAAATCAACACCACCTAAATTGAAATCCCCAATCGAGTCATTTCATGCATTTAGTGAAAATATCAATCAATAACGGGCAAATAAGGCAATCGCTTCACAAAAGAAGAGTTGGCGAGAGGCAATTTTGCGTCAACACTTCAATTAAGCGATGGTGTTGCTAATTCAAGACGCCATCATTTCTATCGCTCCACATAAGAAGCGATGGCGAGGATCTGTTGAGACCCAACTATTTATAGAAGAAGCGTTTGCATTGATTATAATTCATATATTTGAATGTTTATAATTTTATGATCTATAAAATAAGTTTCTTGGTGGTCGATCCTAATTTTCAACCTTGTCTCACATCCGCATCTGGTCTCTTGAACACTTTATATCGACGTGTAATTTGAACTTGTTTAATGCTTGAAACCTTGAATGGACATACATATTTTCTCTTTATAATTTCACCCTTTGCCGATTTGTAAGTTTTATTTTTCTAACACTGAAACCAACTTTCTTTTATAAATTGTAGAAGTTATATGCCTCGTCTTCAGTTTGAAATTTCAAGCCGATATGTGGCTTTCATTTGTCAGATCTATTCTCAGACCCTCCCCCACAATTCAGCGTTTCGATATCTCTATCACAACCAAATGAATCTCCTTCTAAATAAATAATGGCAAGAGTGAGGTTTAAATTAACACCACTTAAATTGAAATCCCCAATTGAGTCATTTATAGTCCCTGCATTTGGCGAAAATATCGATCAATAACAGGCAAATAAGGCAATCACTTCACAAAAGAAGAGTTGGCGCGACAATTCTGATGCGTCAACACTTCAATTAAGAAGCGATGGTGTTGCTAATCCGAGACGCCATCATTTCTATCGCTCCACATAAGAAGCGATGGCGGGAATATGCTGAGACCCAACTCTTTATAGAAGAAGCGTTTGCATTCATTATAATTCATATATTTCGAATGTTTATAATTTTATGATCTATATCCTGTAAATAAATGAACGAAGAGATCAATCAACTACGAGCAAATAAAGCAACCGCTTCACTAAGAAGCGATGGCGCGGATACTCTGAGACGCCCTCTCTTCACATAAGAAGCGATATCGCTTCCTTTATGAAGCGCCATCACTTCCATCACTTCGCATATGAAGCGATGCTGAACACCAACTCTTCATAGAAGAAGCATCTGCATCGATTATAATATATATATATATATATATATATATATATATATATATATATCTTGAATGCTTATTATGTTATGATCTATAACCTGTAGATAAGTGACCGAAGCGAGCTGCACAACGTAAAACTTACCTCAGATGTCACTGTTTAACGTTTCTATCGATTCAGAGCTTTAGAGAGAGAGAGAGAGAGAGAGAGAGAGAGAGAGAGAGAGAGAGAGAGAGAGAGAGTTGTCTCAGAGATCCCACCCCAGCCTTTCCGCGGAGAGTCCTGCAACGAAGCGCACATGAGAGAGAGACGATGAGAAAGAGAGAGACAGAGAAGAGAGATGTAGCCTATGCTGCTTTTTGAATTCATTTACCGCCATATCATGACTTGACATTCTTTTGCCGCCTGCATTACCTACCTCTGTCAGGTGTAGGCTCTGCGCTACCTACGTCTCTACCTACCATTGTCAGCAAGATATCTCGGCTGTGGCTAACCAGGGTTAGTGCAAAAACACTTTCCATGTATACCTTCACATTGGCGGTGAGCATTTTCTCCTTTGCTATATATATATATATATATATATATATATATATATATATATATATATATATATATATATGAGGATTGGGACTTTACACCCGAGTGTAGCAAAACAAGCTATACTCAAGTGCCAGATCACCAGCCACATGACATGATCAACCCAATTGGTGCATGTGATTTAAAAGAAAAAAAATCTTTTTTATAACTTTTTTAACCTGGGCGAATGATTAGGTAGAGGTAAGGTCCTCTATGGGGTGCGCCAACTAAGATTTCTAAAAGAGGTGCCATGTGGCCCTCCAAAGTCCAAATCGTATTTTGATGCTTTGAGGATTAACATGACAATGTATAGATTAATTAAAAAAAAATAAACAATCTAATGTCCACTGTGTGATTCACCATATTTAGAAATCACAGTTTATTATAGTTAATTGTTGACATTTCCACTGAAATAGCAATGCCCTCTTCCTTCCTGGCATCCAAAACCAAGGTGTCAAACTCGGTATCGGTATCAGGTATTGGACCAAGGAGAACTGATACAAATCGGCCGATACTAAGTTGTATCGATTTTTTTTTTTTTTTTTTTTTTTTTTTTTTTATAAAGAAAATTGAGGTATTAGCCGATACTCAACATGTATCGATTGATACCGATACCTGAGTTGACACCTCATACATATCGGCGCCGATACGTATCGATTTGCCGAAAAACCGTTACGTATTGGTATCCGCCGATATTTGATACCATATCAAAAAATTATTTTGGTTGCATGTGGAGCTCCATGAGGACATTAAAGGGCACGCACACTACTCTATTGACTGACCTAAGCTAAATCTATTAATTATTTATGCCATCATTTGTATAAGTAATTGGGGAAAAGGGCATATTGGTTCAAATGCATTGATGAATCCATGCATTTGAACCCTAGATCACATTCCACATGACCCCAAAACAACACACCCGTTTTAAGATCATGTGACATGTGGTATATAAAAGAATTAAATTTTTTTTTGGTGATTATAACCCTGGTCAATCTTTGGGCATACCAAGGATCAAAATTTCGGTTTTCGTTTCGGTTTTGGAGGGGACTGCAGCCGAAATTTTGGACCGAAATTTTGGCCGAAAATTTGAATTTCGGCTGAAAGTTTGGCCGATAATTTCAATTACATACATTTGATGACCAAAATTTCGGTCCCAAATTATCGTTTCGGTGGGGACCGAAACCGATAATTTCGGCTGAAATTTTGATCCTTGACTGCCACATACATCCTAGTGTATTGACTTTTTCCCTCTTTGACTACAATTTGGACGGTGGATATATATTAGATCATGTCAAATTTTTTTTGGTGGTCTATCATCTTCCTTGGGAAATTTTTCGTGGCACTTGATCCCTTTTATGGGTGCCACATTGACCCCATTTGGTTAGAATGCATGGATCGCTGGTGCATTTGAACTCATATCCCCAAACCCCAATTAATTGCATAATATTGACATTTAATATGAAGTCTACAATATAACAACAAAAAAAAAATACTAGAATGATTACTTCACAAAGTTTGAATAAATGACCCTATTGAAATTAAAAAGATAAATAAGGGATCCATTACTTGCACCCAAAAAATTGTCTCTTGCACAATTTAAAGAGGCTTGGTATCTTATGGACATGCGACATGTGAACATAATCTATGTCGTTTGATTTGAAGTTTATGATCTATAAATCTAGTGCATAAGATTGAAGAAAACACAATACTTAGCATATGATCTATTGTGACCAACTATTGAATCATATAATAGCCTTTAACATGATACTCATCGTATGACAATTGTTCGATCTAGGAGGTACCCATTGTTAAAATTTCATAGAAAGATGTGTGGGTAGGTTTTTCACATGATGGTTCTATGTGTTTTTCAAAACATATTCACTGATTGCTATGAATATTTTTTTTTAATAAAAAGGTTAAGGGGTCTCTACAATATTAAAAGAGCAACATTGAAATGTTACACTAGTGCCGAGATTACGTGCCACTTGGCATGTGATAAAAATACCTGCCCACGCATGTGATGAAAAAACCTGCCCACTCAAGTGTAGTGTTAAATGTGCCCATTGAAGAACCTTTAAAATTGTCCCGTTTGATCAAGTCTTGGAATATATCACAAGAAAATCTTTATTCTACATATAGATTGACTACCCTATAGAAATAGTATTCCATAATGGTCAAATTCAAATATTTATATCATGGATTGCAACAACAATTTTTCAAGCGGCATAGGAAACCTGAGACCTTTTCCTCCCACGTCTCAATGTAACCGTCCATGGCTGTGAAGTATTTGAAACGCCAAGTCTTTTTAAATATGAGAAGGGCAATGAAACCCCAAAATCCCAATGCAAAAGACATGGCTACGAAGGAGTAAAAAATCATAGGATTGTCCATTATTGATTCATCATCATTCTCGTCTTCTTCTCCTGTGTTGCCGGGTTCTGATGAGTTCTTGAATGAGCAACTCTTTTTAACCGGTTTCCCGCATAGATCTGTGTTACCGGTGTAGCTACTCTCCTCGAACGTGTTGAATTGATCTGTCAATGGTATCGGACCTGAGAGATAATTGAAGGAAACAGTGAAAATGGAAAGGGTGTCTATTTGAGTGAGTTGCTGAGGATAGGTCCGATCAACTTGTTATGAGAGAGATCCAAACTCTCTAACTGTTCCATATTTTTGAAGGATTCAGGAATAGGACCCGTGAGAAGGTTGTGTGATAGGTTTAGGGAGTGAAGACATTTCAAAGATCCCAATTCTGAAGGTATCTTACCTGTTAGTTGGTTCATAGACAGATCAATCCCAGTCATCAAAGAAAGTGGAAGGCCCTCGTAAGTGTACTCATTGCCCTTGGTGGTGAAGTCAGTTTTGGATTCTATGGTCCAAGAAGAACGGGGAGATTCAACCATTGCATGATAGGCTACAGGAACTTCATTTTTCCAAGATGTGATATTGTTGAAACAAGGAGGTATGTTGCCAGAAAGACTGTTATGCGAGAGATCCAACAAATGAAGACTTTGCAATTGACAATAAGCCGTAGGTATGTGCCCTGTAAAGTTGTTCTTCCCCAAAAGGAGTGATTCAACATTAGGAAATGTTGTTGGCAACCAATTGGGCACTGCACCTGACAAGAAGTTGTTTCTAACATCAAGAGTCACCACAGAGTTGCTACGCGATCGCCCATGTGAGCTTGTACTAGTGAACTCATTGCCGTCAAGAAACAGGTACATCAGTTTCGTCATATTCCAATTTGTTGGTATCATCTCCCCAATCAATCTATTGTTAGATAATTTCAGGTAGACTAATGAAGAAGCACTTGCAAGACCAAAGGGAATGCCTCCAAAAAATTTATTGTTAGAAAAGTCTACCAATTGTAGACTGTCACCGAGGAAAGGAGGAAGTGGGCCTGTCAAGACATTTCCTGACATGTTAAGGAAGAATAGGTTTGGGAAATGCAAAGTGAAGTTAGTGGGAAATGAACCATTGAAAGAGTTGAGACTCAAATCTAACAATTCAAGTGTAGTTATGTTGCGCAGCAACGGAAGAGGAATTTCACCAACAAGATTGCTTTGGGACAAGGACAAATATTGTAGTTGGTACTGAGTGGATAAGAAACTAGGAATTTCACCTAGTTGACAATTTGAGAGATCTAAAATAAAAAGTTGAAATGTGGGTTCCCAGGTGGTGCCCTCAGATTCAACCTCTAATAGTGGATTGTTTGAAAGGGAAAGTTTTGAGAGACTGGAGAGGTTTGCAAACATGGAGAGGTTGACAACGCCATCTAGTTGATTATCATTGAGCAATAGCTGTTGAAGCGTATGCATCGATCCGAAACATGGAGGAATTCTACCTTCAATTGCATTATTCTGAGGACCGAATGGTTAATTTCCTTAAATTACAAATGTGCATTGGAGAAAATAAGAGTGAGTGAGAGCTGATTTGGATATCCAAGCAAGTTTTTAATTAATTAAAAAGTCGACTTAAATTTCTTGTTTCAATAGGAAAACTTAAGTCCGAAAAATCATAGTAAACATGATGAACCAAGCTTAAAAACATGCAAAATTGGGGTCCATATAAAATCATATATTTATTTTGCCCTTAAACTTTTAAATCATTTTCATTTTAGGTTCCTTTTTATCTCATATAACAAGAGGCCTTTTTCAACTCATATAACAAGAATCCTTTAACAAAATAAAGCATTGTGGAAAAATAACTTTGAAAGCATCTTTTGAAAAATCATATGTGATCCGATTCTTTTGAAAACCTTTACTTATAAAATGCAAATAGATCTCGCTTCTCCTATTGAGCTTGGGCATTAGCTCACCCTCGACTATACGTCACAGGTGCTGAGACTGACCTTGGGTCAGAGGATCTGGAGGACTCCGATTATATTCCCGAGGAGGATTTGGATATACCAGCTGAGGAGTTCTTCCCGTGATCCTAGATTTTCTACTTTTGGTATTTTATGCGGATATTAAGTTTGGAATATTGAGCCCTAGGCTATTTTTTGTTGATATCACTAGAGGAACCATTATTGTGAACCTCTATTTTAGGTGATTGGATTGGCCATCACCGGTGGTTCCTTTGGTTCCTCACGGATATATTCTTTTGCTATCTGTAGTCTTTTGGTTCTTTTTGAAATATTGATATGATGCCTCTGTTCTTTAGACCTTTGTTTATGTTGCCGGCTTTTGTTTGTTACGGCTTATTGAGAAATCAATAAGTTGATGAACCGGCCTTTCCTATACCTTAGGGATTGGAAATGTCGGGTCGTCACAGATACCTCATCCGGATCAACTTTGCCGAAAAGGATAGTATTATCGACATATTGGAGATGAGTGACAACACAATCACCGCTACCCACCGTAATGCCCGAAATTCGATTCAAAATGTGAGACATGGAAATGATGCACCCAAGGTTTCACCGATCAAGTTGAAAATGAAAGGGGAGAGGGGATCTCCCTCTCTTAGACCCCTAGAGCTTTTGAAATAACTAGTGGGCGAGCCATTAACAATCACCGAGAACCAAGATGAGGAAACACAAGCTTCATCCATTTCTTCCAAATGTCATAGAACCCGAATCAAAGCAACATATAGTCTAAGCAATCCTAGTTGACCCGATTGTACACCTTCTCCATGTCTACCTTCCAAACAAAAGCCGACAAGTGAGCAGAATGAACAACCTCATGCGCAATAACAACCTTATCCATGAGCTGACGTCCCTGAACGAAGGTCCCTTACGACTCATATATAATGGAGCCCATTATCCGCTTGAGGTGGTTAGGTAGCAACTTAGCCAAAATTTTACAAAGACAATTAATGAGACAATAGGGAAAAAGTCTTATAGATCAGTCAGAAAGTGGAGCAAAGGCTTCGACAACCTCATAATACAAGTTCTACGGCTGGAACAAAAGAATTAGAAACTGAAGGAACATACTGCCCATATCTTGAAGGGCTAGGGCAATATGAGGCAACAGTTGACCCTCATCCAGAAGGATTAGGCGACTCTGAAGGAGTCCTTGAACAAATTATTCGAGGTATGCTTCCAAGGACGTTGATGAAGTGTTGAAGATTCACTGATGAAGAGCCAACGCTTCATCGATGAACCGCTGACGCTTCGCTTATGAAGCACCTATGCTTCGTTTATGAAGCGGGAACGCTTCTACATGAGAGCATCAACGCTTCGAAATTTTCTATTTCTTGACTAAATAATATGTCTATTTTCTCATATTACAGTGCCAAAGACCTGTGGTAGGAAGTTTGTTGGGACTCGCTAGGGAACATTTGAGAGTTGTCCCCCAACGAAAAGGGTCTCCCGCTGCTCAGGCCTCCAAACCCTAGTCCTAACCCCAAGCGAGAGCCAAACCGCCTATTGTCTCCAAATCCCAATCCCAATCCCACCCCCATCCTCCTACTGCATCCGAACACGATAGCCAACCCCATCCTCCCTCTGCCTTCAAACCCCAACTTGAACCTCAACCCCATCCTCGCCTTGCCTCCAAAACCCAGCTCCATCCTCCCTCTGCCTCCAAACCCTAGCCTCAACCCCAATCCTAGCCCCATCCTCCTACTCCCCCAAAACCCAGCCCCATCCTCCAACTCCCTCCAAACCCCAACCTCCAACTCTGTCCAAACCCTAACCTCCAACTCCCTCCAAACTTGAAGCTGAGCCCCATCCTCCTACCTAGCCCCAACCTCCTACCCAGTCCAAACCCCAAACTCTTACAAAGTCCAAACCCCAACCTCCAACAAAGTCCAAACCAAAACCCCAACCCCAACCCCAACCTTAGGCTCCACCTCCATCACCAAATGTGTCTCATGCCACTGATTCTGAGATGCCCCTTACGCAACCATGCACCGAAGAGAAGTCTTTAGTGCAAGTTGAAGAAGGCAACGATGACGAAGATGGCCCAGTCGTCTTTAGGAGAAGTGAGAGGAACCGGGGTAAAGCCCCCGTCGCGATTTCTCCCTCTCAAACTCTCCCTAAAAGAAAGGGAGAGCTGGTCTCTCAACCCTGCCAAAAGAAGGCCAACCCCCCCCCCCCCCCCCCCCCCTGCATCAGCGATAACCTATATGAAGGCTATTTGGGATAAGACCAACAGTGAGAACGAGTAAGTATATCACCCCACCACAGTCATTGTGAAAGTAAGTATATCCCCTTATGTTTTAACTTATGTCTGAATTTGAACATATGACTGTCATCTCAACTATTGGGGGTGGAAAGATTATCGTTGAGCTGCTGCACACCTGCACCCAACGAGCCCCAACATATATAGAAGACCTAGTAAGTTTTAATCCCCATTGAGATTAAAACGCGTCACTTCCTTGATTTCATATTAATATTTTTACCGTTGTATGCAGATAATGTCTGTGTACTTTAGGGTCATCGACAAGCGGGAGGACATGCAACCTAGACTGATTAAAAAAACTTTTCGGATGTTCCCTGTGGCGCTTAAATGCATGACCATGGATTTTAAAGAATTTGAGCGGAATAATAAGGACAATGCAGCTTTCCTCCTAGCCGACATAGGGGGACTGTGCAATGCTTACGCTAAATTTTTTGAGGCACAACATGGTGCGAAGCCGATGCAGCGTTTCTTCGTTGATAAGAATCACATATTATCCGTGATGGACTGTAAAGAGATAGTTATTCCAATTCATATTGACGAACCACTCCACTGGGCCCTTGCTTGGGTCACCCCCTTAAGCCATACGATCGTTGTCATGGACCCGTGCCTGGATAAATCTCCAATGTTAAGATCAGGACCTTGGTAAGATTGAGAAGCTTCCAAAGAAGCACTTGTGCTTTTTATTCGAAGCGTTGTCGCTTCTTAACGAGAGCGCCGACGCTTCATCAGTGGGGCATCAACACTCCCCGCGCTTCCATATCGTTGCGTCTGCGGCCCCTTATATTTTCTATATATATATATATATATATGTCTAACCTCTCTCTCCATTTTTTTGACAGACAAGGTATTTACCAGCCCTATTATATATGCACAGTGCAACCGATGCAATTGTTGCGGAGTATCCTTGGAGGTGTGGGGGTGTAAAACATGTGCCACGCCAAGAAACGGTTATGACTATGGGTTTTTGTCATGAAGTACATTGAGTATCTCAATAAGGACCTCCCGTCCACATTTACACGGGTTGACATCCCTCTCTTCAAGGCCTAGATTGGGCACGCCATCGCTACGTACCAGGAAGAGAATTGGAATGTAGATGACAATGTTGAATCATTGATTTAAATTTTTTATTACACATACAATGTACTTTAAAATTTTTAGTAGGATTTAGAGCATGTACTTTTAAATTTATTGGTATACATTCTTATAAAGTATTCATACAATGTAAACTCAAAACTGTACAATTTATACATAGGATTTATTCATTTTAAAATTTATTATTACACCTCCTTACAATTCATCTTTGTAACATTTATACATGGGAGCCATAACTTGTCATTACAATTTATCTTTCTAATGTAGCGCTACAGCGAGCGCTTCTTAATGGAAGCGCTCGCGCTTCTTGCAAGGAGTGACAACACCCCATATGTAAGCACGCCAACGCTTCTTTCAAGAAGCGATAACACCCCATACCACGATGCTTCTTATTAGTATCCGTGTAGAAAATTGTGGAAGAGCAATAGCCTTAATGATAGAATATAAATAGTCGCTGCAATAAATTTGACGGTACAATTTGTACAATTCAACACATAAAATAATTATTATAGTCAATCCACATAATTCAAAATACAGCTCTGATATAATAGGCGCACAAGCATCATAACAAAGCGATAGGTAGACGAAGCACCCACACTTCCAACAGGAAGTGATTGCGCTGTTCATAAAATTGAGTCAGTGTGACTCTGTGATACTGCACTTTTCATCATCCCCTGATCTGTTTGGCCTTGTCCAGAGCTTGCAGCCATCAACCTGACCCTCTTTACCAGGCAAGTTGTGATTTTATAACCAATTGACCACAACCCTTACACTTATTTCTTTGCTTCTTTGATTGTTCATCTGAACCTCCATTCCAAACTTCATTCTATCATTGTTGCTTCACCTACCTTTGGGGTACATCATCTTGAATTCGCCTTTGTAATGTCGGCATGCTCTTGCATTGATATTCTTTGGCTCTCTTTGGGGGAGCCGTCTGGAGAGGCCGCGATGCTAGTGCACCTTTCATTCTCCTCTTTCATTCTAATGGCCTTTATGCCTTCTAATAATTTCATCAACCCTCCCCACGGTAATCCACCAAGTGTTTCGATTGTATCCCCAATTGAATTGACTTGAGTCCGGCTTCTCTCACCTTCCATTTTTTCATCATAGATACATAATTGGATTCCTCATTCTCACCGACCCCCAAACATATTGTACTGTATCTAGCATCTTTCGTCCATCGAAGTAGAACGTACTTAGATGAAATGTGATCTATCTCTTCCTTGAAGTAAACATGAAAGATGTGAGAAAACAACAAACCCTCGGTGTCAAAGTGCTTGCAGGTGGCCGAGGCATCTCCACATTCGAAATAAACTTTGAATGCTCGACCGCTATTTTTTATACCATCTTCATCACTTCTACGCACTTCATATATAATAATCACTGGCTTCCTCTTCTACCACCTTTTGCGACTTAAAAGAGGCAAACTTTCAAAACTCAGTATGGAATCTATCGAACATGATTCTTGTATACACAGTAGCAACACTTCTCGATTGAATTTCCGAACAAGAGATCTAGTGTCGTAGACATTAAGACGAGATCCTCCCTATTTTCTTTATCGTGACGAGATTGGATGACAAGATTGTATTGTTTGATAAATTTCGTCAAACCCGTCTGGGCACTGACATAGCTATCGAAGAATGAATTTATACTTTCACAGCATTGCATAGTGGTCATGCAAGCCCAAAAGGTATCGCTTAAGTAACATGAAATTTATTTCCTTCTAAGAGCATATATTTGGTTGAACCACACATTGTCTTACAATTGAAACTCCTCGACGAGTTTTGCCCATTTTCTTCAAAATCGTCAACTGTTTGACTGAACTTGCACTGATTGTACTTTCTGTCAAAATTCTTAAACCTTAGCTTCAGCTGACAGTGATGGTTCAGTTCATTCCTCCCAATGCGCCATATGCAGAGGCGATGGATGATTCCCGGAAGGACTTCAGAGATGGGATTGCTCATTTCATTGCATTGATCGGTGATAATAGCATTAGATTGCTTATCACCCATGCACTTCAATCATGTTTTAAATAACCAAATAAATGTTTCCTTCGTCTCATCCGTGAGTAACACACGTCCAAAAAGCATTGCCTGCCAATGATGGCTGACCCTTGTAAATGGGGCGAAAGGTAACAATAATTTATTTGTTTTGTAAGTGGTGTCAAATATCACCACATCTCTAAACTGTTGATACATAATCTGTGACCTGTGATCAACCCAAAATATACTTTGCGTATGATATTCTTCGTCTAGTTCGACTTCAAAGAAGAAATCTTCTTTATTCTGTCTATCAATGAATGTTTTGATGTCGGTCATGCGCATTGGATGGATGTTACTCTCATTTCTTATCTTCTTTGGGTAATCTCGAGTTTGTTGAGGGCCTACGATCATGCTAGCTTTTCCATCCAAACTCGACAAAACAGTAGAAATCTTCAAAGAAAGAATAATGCCATCAAATGCTCATATCAATGATTTATTTGCCTTGCTCATCTTATTATGAGATTGTAATTCCTTCATCTTTGTAGGCGTAAATAACTGATGATTATGCGGCTTTTTAAATTTCATTTTCTCCCATCACTTTTACTGGTCGATCCTAATTTTCAACCTTGTCTCACATCCGCATCTGTTGTCTCTTGAACACTTTATATTGACATGTAATTTGAACTTGTTTGGCTGCTTGAAACCTTCGAATGGATATACATATTTTCTCTTTATAATTTCACCCTTTGCCGATTTGTAAGTTTTATTTTTTCTAACACTGAAACTAACTTTCTTCGCATATAAATTGTAGAAGTTATATGCCTCGTCTTCAGTTTGAAATTTCAAGCCGATATGTAACTTCCATTTGTTAGATCTATTCTCAGACCCTCCCCCATAATTCAGCTTTTCGATATCTCTATCACAACCAAATGAATCTCCTTCTAAAGAAATAATGGCAAGAGTGAGGTTTAAATCAATACCACCTAAATTGAAATCCCCAATCGAGTCATTTACAGCCCCTGCATTTGGCGAAAATATCGATCAATAACAGGCAAATAAGGCAACCACTTCACAAAAGAAGAGTTGGCGCGGCAATTTTGATGCGTCAACACTTCAATTAAGAAGCGATGGTGTTGCTAATCCGAGACGCCATCATTTCTATCGCTCCACATAAGAAGCGATGGCGGGGATACGCTGAGACCCAACTCTTTACAGAAGAAGCGTTTGCATTGATTATAATTCATATATTTCGAATGTTTATAATTTTATGATCTATATTCTGTAAATAAGTTTTATTGGTCGATCCTAATTTTCAACATTGTCTCACATCCGCATCTGTTGTCTCTTGAATACTTTATATCGACGTGTAATTTGAACTTGTTTGGCTGCTTGAAACCTTCGAATGGACATACATATTTTTCTTTATAATTTCATAATTTGCCGATTTGTAAGTTTTATTTTTCTAACATGAAACCAACTTTCTTTATATAAATTGTAGAAGTTATATGTCTAAATCTTGATTTAGAATTTCAAGCGATATATATGGCTTCCATTTGTCGAGATCTATTCTAGACCCTCCCCTACAATTTAGCGTTTCAATATCCCTATCACAACCAAATGAATCTCCTTCTAAAGAAATAATAGCAAGAGTGAGGTTTAAATCAACACCACCTAAATTGAAATCCCCAATCGAGTCATTTACAGCCCCTGCATTTAGTGAAAATATCAATCAATAACAGGCAAATAAGGCAATCGCTTCACAAAAGAAGAGTTGGCGAGGCAATTTTGACGCGTCAACACTTCAATTAAGAAGCGATGGTGTTGCTAATTCAAGACGCCATCATTTCTATCGCTCCACATAAGAAGCGATGGCAGGGATACGCTGAGACCCAACTATTTATAGAAGAAGCGTTTGCATTGATTATAATTCATATATTTCGAATGTTTATAATTTTATGATCTATACCCTGTAAATAAGTTTTACTGGTCGATCCTAATTTTCAACCTTGTCTCACATCCGCATCTGTGGTCTCTTGAACACTTTATATCGACGTGTAATTTGAACTTGTTTAGCTGCTTGAAACCTTCGAATGGACATACATATTTTCTCTTTATAATTTCACCCTTTGCCGATTTGTAAGTTTTATTTTTTCTAACACTGAAACCAACTTTCTTTGCGTATAAATTGTAGAAGTTATATGCCTCGTCTTCAGTTTGAAATTTCAAGCCGATATGTGGCTTTCATTTGTCAGATCTATTCTCAGACCCTCCCCCACAATTCAGCGTTTCGATATCTCTATCACAACCAAATGAATCTCCTTCTAAATAAATAATGGCAAGAGTGAGGTTTAAATTAACACCACTTAAATTGAAATCCCCAATTGAGTCATTTATAGTCCCTGCATTTGGCGAAAATATCGATCAATAACAGGCAAATAAGGCAATCACTTCACAAAAGAAGAGTTGGCGCGACAATTCTGATGCGTCAACACTTCAATTAAGAAGCGATGGTGTTGCTAATCCGAGACGCCATCATTTCTATCGCTCCACATAAGAAGCGATGGCGGGAATATGCTGAGACCCAACTCTTTATAGAAGAAGCGTTTGCATTCATTATAATTCATATATTTCGAATGTTTATAATTTTATGATCTATATCCTGTAAATAAATGAACGAAGAGATCAATCAACTACGAGCAAATAAAGCAACCGCTTCACTAAGAAGCGATGGCGCGGATACTCTGAGACGCCCTCTCTTCACATAAGAAGCGATATCGCTTCCTTTATGAAGCGCCATCACTTCCATCACTTCGCATATGAAGCGATGCTGGGCTATGCTGAACACCAACTCTTCATAGAAGAAGCATCTGCATCGATTATAATATATATATATATATATATATATATATATATATATATATATATATCTTGAATGCTTATTATGTTATGATCTATAACCTGTAGATAAGTGAGCGGTACTGGCGTAAAACTTACCTCGGATATGTCCTTTGTTAACGTTTCTATCGATTGAGCTTTAGAGAGAGAGAGAGAGAGAGAGAGAGAGAGAGAGAGAGAGTTGTCTCGAGATCCCACCCAGCCTTTCGCGGAGAGTCACTGTGAAGCGCACATGAGAGAGGCGATGATGAGAAAGAGAGAGACAGAGAAGAGAGATGTAGCCTATGCTGCTTTTTGAATTCATTTACCGCCATATCATGACTTGACATTCTTTTGCCGCCTGCATTACCTACCTCTGTCAGGTGTAGGCTCTGCGCTACCTACGTCTCTACCTACCATTGTCAGCAAGATATCTCGGCTGTGGCTAACCAGGGTTAGTGCAAAAACACTTTCCATGTGTCTGCTTCACATTGGCAGGCCGGGCGCATTTTCTCCTTTGCTATATATATATATATATATATATATATATATATATATATATATATATATGAGGATTGGGACTTTACACCCGAGTGTAGCAAAACAAGCTATACTCAAGTGCCAGATCACCAGCCACATGACATGATCAACCCAATTGGTGCATGTGATTTAAAAGAAAAAAAATCTTTTTTATAACTTTTTTAACCTGGGCGAATGATTAGGTAGAGGTAAGGTCCTCTATGGGGTGCGCCAACTAAGATTTCTAAAAGAGGTGCCATGTGGCCCTCCAAAGTCCAAATCGTATTTTGATGCTTTGAGGATTAACATGACAATGTATAGATTAATTAAAAAAAAATAAACAATCTAATGTCCACTGTGTGATTCACCATATTTAGAAATCACAGTTTATTATAGTTAATTGTTGACATTTCCACTGAAATAGCAATGCCCTCTTCCTTCCTGGCATCCAAAACCAAGGTGTCAAACTATATCGGTGTCGGTATTGGACCAAGGAGAACCGATACAAATCGGCCGATACTAAGTTGTATCGATTTTTTTTTTTTTTTTATAAAGAAAATTGAGGTATTAGCCGATACTCAACATGTATCGATTGATACCGATACGAGTTGACACCTCATACATATCGGTACGCCGATCGTATCGATTTGCGAAAAACCGTTACGTATTGGTATCCGCCGATATTTGATACCATATCAAAAAATTATTTTGGTTGCATGTGGAGCTCCATGAGGACATTAAAGGGCACGCACACTACTCTATTGACTGACCTAAGCTAAATCTATTAATTATTTATGCCATCATTTGTATAAGTAATTGGGGAAAAGGGCATATTGGTTCAAATGCATTGATGAATCCATGCATTTGAACCCTAGATCACATTCCACATGACCCCAAAACAACACACCCGTTTTAAGATCATGTGACATGTGGTATATAAAAGAATTAAATTTTTTTTTGGTGATTATAACCCTGGTCAATCTTTGGGTACTGCCACCAAGGATCAAAATTTCGGTTTTCGTTTCGGTTTTGGAGGGGACTGCAGCCGAAATTTTGGACCGAAATTTTGGCCGAAAATTTGAATTTCGGCTGAAAGTTTGGCCGATAATTTCAATTACATACATTTGATGACCAAAATTTCGGTCCCAAATTATCGTTTCGGTGGGGACCGAAACCGATAATTTCGGCTGAAATTTTGATCCTTGACTGCCACATACATCCTAGTGTATTGACTTTTTCCCTCTTTGACTACAATTTGGACGGTGGATATATATTAGATCATGTCAAATTTTTTTTGGTGGTCTATCATCTTCCTTGGGAAATTTTTCGTGGCACTTGATCCCTTTTATGGGTGCCACATTGACCCCATTTGGTTAGAATGCATGGATCGCTGGTGCATTTGAACTCATATCCCCAAACCCCAATTAATTGCATAATATTGACATTTAATATGAAGTCTACAATATAACAACAAAAAAAAAATACTAGAATGATTACTTCACAAAGTTTGAATAAATGACCCTATTGAAATTAAAAAGATAAATAAGGGATCCATTACTTGCACCCAAAAAATTGTCTCTTGCACCGAATTTAAAGAGAGGCTTGGTATCTTATGGACATGCGACATGTGAAAACGCAATCTATGTCGTTTGATTTGAAGTTTATGATCTATAAATCTCGAGTGCATAAGATTGAAGAAAAACACAATACTTAGCATATGATCTATTGTGACCAACTATTGAATCATATAATAGCCTTTAACATGATACTCATCGTATGACAATTGTTCGATCTAGGAGGTACCCATTGTTAAAATTTCATAGAAAGATGTGTGGGTAGGTTTTTCACATGATGGTTCTATGTGTTTTTCAAAACATATTCACTGATTGCTATGAATATTTTTTTTTAATAAAAAGGTTAAGGGGTCTCTACAATATTAAAAGAGCAACATTGAAATGTTACACTAGTGCCGAGATTACGTGCCACTTGGCATGTGATAAAAATACCTGCCCACGCATGTGATGAAAAAACCTGCCCACTCAAGTGTAGTGTTAAATGTGCCCATTGAAGAACCTTTAAAATTGTCCCGTTTGATCAAGTCTTGGAATATATCACAAGAAAATCTTTATTCTACATATAGATTGACTACCCTATAGAAATAGTATTCCATAATGGTCAAATTCAAATATTTATATCATGGATTGCAACAACAATTTTTCAAGCGGCATAGGAAACCTGAGACCTTTTCCTCCCACGTCTCAATGTAACCGTCCATGGCTGTGAAGTATTTGAAACGCCAAGTCTTTTTAAATATGAGAAGGGCAATGAAACCCCAAAATCCCAATGCAAAAGACATGGCTACGAAGGAGTAAAAAATCATAGGATTGTCCATTATTGATTCATCATCATTCTCGTCTTCTTCTCCTGTGTTGCCGGGTTCTGATGAGTTCTTGAATGAGCAACTCTTTTTAACCGGTTTCCCGCATAGATCTGTGTTACCGGTGTAGCTACTCTCCTCGAACGTGTTGAATTGATCTGTCAATGGTATCGGACCTGAGAGATAATTGAAGGAAACAGTGAAAATGGAAAGGGTGTCTATTTGAGTGAGTTGCTGAGGGATAGGTCCGATCAACTTGTTATGAGAGAGATCCAAACTCTCTAACTGTTCCATATTTTTGAAGGATTCAGGAATAGGACCCGTGAGAAGGTTGTGTGATAGGTTTAGGGAGTGAAGACATTTCAAAGATCCCAATTCTGAAGGTATCTTACCTGTTAGTTGGTTCATAGACAGATCAATCCCAGTCATCAAAGAAAGTGGAAGGCCCTCGTAAGTGTACTCATTGCCCTTGGTGGTGAAGTCAGTTTTGGATTCTATGGTCCAAGAAGAACGGGGAGATTCAACCATTGCATGATAGGCTACAGGAACTTCATTTTTCCAAGATGTGATATTGTTGAAACAAGGAGGTATGTTGCCAGAAAGACTGTTACGAGAGATCCAACAAATGAAGACTTTGCAATTGACAATAAGCCGTAGGTATGTGCCCTGTAAAGTTGTTCTTCCCCAAAGGAGTGATTCAACATTAGGAAATGTTGTTGGCAACCAATTGGGCACTGCACCTGAAAGTTGTTTCTAACATCAAGAGTCACCACAGAGTTGCTACGCGATCGCCCATGTGAGCTTGTACTAGTGAACTCATTGCCGTCAAGAAACAGGTACATCAGTTTCGTCATATTCCAATTTGTTGGTATCATCTCCCCAATCAATCTATTGTTAGATAATTTCAGGTAGACTAATGAAGAAGCACTTGCAAGACCAAAGGGAATGCCTCCAAAAAATTTATTGTTAGAAAAGTCTACCAATTGTAGACTGTCACCGAGGAAAGGAGGAAGTGGGCCTGTCAAGACATTTCCTGACATGTTAAGGAAGAATAGGTTTGGGAAATGCAAAGTGAAGTTAGTGGGAAATGAACCATTGAAAGAGTTGAGACTCAAATCTAACAATTCAAGTGTAGTTATGTTGCGAGCAACGGAAGAAATTTCACCAACAAGATTGCTTTGGGACAAGGACAAATATTGTAGTTAGTCTTGAGTGGATAAGAAACTAGGAATTTCACCTAGTTGACAATTTGAGAGATCTAAAATAAAAAGTTGAAATGTGGGTTCCCAGGTGGTGCCCTCAGTCTCAACCTCTATTAGTGGATTGTATGAAAGGGAAAGTTTTGAGAGACTGGAGAGGTTTGCAACCATGGAGAGGTTGACGACGCCAGCTAGTTGATTATCATTGAGCAATAGCTGTTGAAGCGAATGCATCTGCCGAAACATGGAGAATTCTACCTTCAATTGCATTATTCTTGAGGACGAATGGTTAATTTCCTTAAATTACAAATGCCGCATTGGAGAAAATAAGAGTGAGTGAGAGCGGTGATTTGGATATCCAAGCAAGTTTTAATTAATTAAAAAGTCGGACTTAAATTTCTTGTTTCAATAGGAAAACTTAAGTCTGAAAATCATATTAGTAAACATGATGAACCAAGCTTAAAAACATGCAAAATTTGGGGTCCATATAAAATCATATATTTATTTTGCCCTTAAACTTTTCGTCATTTTAGGCGGTTCCTTTTTATCTCATATAACAAGAGGCCTTTTTCAACTCATATAACAAGAATCCTTTAACAAAATAAAGCATTGTGGAAAAATAACTTTGAAAGCATCTTTGAAAAATCATATGTGATCCGTCTTTTGAAAACCTTTACTTATAAAAATGCAAATAGATCTGGCTTCTCCTATTGAGCTTGGCTGTTAGCTCACCCTCGACTATACGTCACAGTCTTTGAGGCGACCTTGGGTCAGAGGATCTGGAGGACTCCGATTATATTCCCGAGGAGGATTTGGATATACCAGCTGAGGAGTTCTTCCCGTGATCCTAGATTTTCTACTTTTGGTATTTTGTCTGGATATTAAGTTTGGAATATTGAGCCCTAGGCTATTTTTTTTTGTTGATATCACTAGAGGAACCATTATTGTGAACCTCTATTTTAGGTGATTGGATTGGCCATCACCGGTGGTTCCTTTTGGTTCCTCACAGTGATATATTCTTTTGCTATCTGTAGTCTTTTGGTTCTTTTTGAAATATTGATATGATGCCTCTGTTCTTTAGACCTTTGTTTATGTTGCCGGCTTTTGTTTGTTACGGCTTATTGAGAAATCAATAAGTTGATGAACCGGCCTTTCCTATACCTTAGGGATTGGAAATGTCGGGTCGTCACAGATACCTCATCCGGATCAACTTTGCCGAAAAGGATAGTATTATCGACATATTGGAGATGAGTGACAACACAATCACCGCTACCCACCGTAATGCCCGAAATTCGATTCAAAATGTGAGACATGGAAATGATGCACCCAAGGTTTCACCGATCAAGTTGAAAATGAAAGGGGAGAGGGGATCTCCCTCTCTTAGACCCCTAGAGCTTTTGAAATAACTAGTGGGCGAGCCATTAACAATCACCGAGAACCAAGATGAGGAAACACAAGCTTCATCCATTTCTTCCAAATGTCATAGAACCCGAATCAAAGCAACATATAGTCTAAGCAATCCTAGTTGACCCGATTGTACACCTTCTCCATGTCTACCTTCCAAACAAAAGCCGACAAGTGAAGCGGAATGAACAACCTCATGCTAATAACAACCTTATCCATGAGTGGCGCCCCACTGAGCGAAGGTCCCTTACGACTCATATATAATGGAGCCCATTATCCGCTTGAGGTGGTTAGGTAGCAACTTAGCCAAAATTTTACAAAGACAATTAATGAGACAATAGGGAAAAAGTCTTATAGATCAGTCAGAAAGTGGAGCAAAGGCTTCGACAACCTCATAATACAAGTTCTACGGCTGGAACAAAAGAATTAAGCGAAGGAACATCGCCCATATCTTGAAGGGCTAGGCAATATGAGGCAATATGAGTTGACCCTCATCGAAGGATTAGGCGACTCTGAAGGAGTCCTTGAACAAATTATTCGAGGTATGCTTCCAAGGACGTTGATGAAGTGTTGAAGATTCACTGATGAAGAGCCAACGCTTCATCGATGAACCGCTGACGCTTACATGAAGCACCTATGCTTCGTTTATGCGGGAGGCAGCTTCTACATGAGAGCATCAACGCTTGAAATTTTCTATTTCTTGACTAAATAATATGTCTATTTTTCTCATATTACAAAGTGACCTTGTGGTAGGAAGTTTGTTGGGACTCGCTAGGGAACATTTGAGAGTTGTCCCCCAAGCGAAAAGGGTCTCCATTTTCAGCCTCCAAACCCTAGTCCTAACCCCAGCGAGAGCCAAACCGCCTATTGTCTCCAAATCCCAATCCCAATCCCACCCCCATCCTCCTACTGCATCCGAACACGATAGCCAACCCCATCCTCCCTCTGCCTTCAAACCCCAACTTGAACCTCAACCCCATCCTCGCCCTGCCCCCAAATCCCAGCCCCATCCTCCCTCTGCCTCCAAACCCTAGCCCCAACCCCAATCCTAGCCCCATCCTCCTACTCCCCCAAAACCCAGCCCCATCCTCCAACTCCCTCCAAACCCCAACCTCCAACTCTGTCCAAACCCTAACCTCCAACTCCCTCCAAACTTGAAGCTGAGCCCCATCCTCCTACCTAGCCCCAACCTCCTACCCAGTCCAAACCCCAAACTCTTACAAAGTCCAAACCCCAACCTCCAACAAAGTCCAAACCAAAACCCCAACCCCAACCCCAACCTTAGGCTCCACCTCCATCACCAAATGTGTCTCATGCCTTGATTACAGAGATGCCCTTACGCAACCATGCACCGAAGAGAAGTCTTTAGTGCAAGTTGAAGAAGGCAACGATGACGAAGATGGCCCAGTCGTCTTTAGGAGAAGTGAGAGGAACCGGGGTAAAGCCCCCGTCGCGATTTCTCCCTCTCAAACTCTCCCTAAAAGAAAGGGACTGGTCTCTCAACCACAAAGGTAACCCCGCATCGTGATAACCTATATGAAGGCTATTTGGGATAAGACCAGGTGAGAGCAGTAAGTATATCACCCCACCAGGTCATTGTGAAAGTAAGTATATCCCCTTATGTTTTAACTTATGTCTGAATTTGAACATATGACTGTCATCTCAACTATTGGGGCTGGAAAGATTATCGTTGAATTTCTTTTTGCACTGAGCCCCAACATATATAGAAGACCTAGTAAGTTTTAATCCCCATTGAGATTAAGCGCGTCACTTCCTTGATTTCATATTAATATTTTTACCGTTGTATAGATAATGTACATGTACTTTAGGGTCATCGACAAGCGGGAGGACATGCAACCTAGACTGATTAAAAAAACTTTTCGGATGTTCCCTGTGGCGCTTAAATGCATGACCATGGATTTTAAAGAATTTGAGCGGAATAATAAGGACAATGCAGCTTTCCTCCTAGCCGACATAGGGGATCGTGCAATGCTTACGCTAAATTTTTGAGGCACAACATGGTGCGAAGGCCGATCTGGCGTTTCTTCGTTGATAAGAATCACATATTATCCGTGATGGTGTAAAGAGATAGTTATTCAATTCATATTGTGAACCACTCCAGGGCCCTTGCTTGGGTCACCCCTTAAGCCATCACGATCGTTGTCATGGACCCGTGCACGGATAAATCTCAATGTTAAGATCGGGACCTTGGTAAGATTGAGAAGCTTCAAAGAAGCACTTGTGCTTTTATTGAAGCGTTGTCGCTTCTAACGAGAGCGCACGCTTCATCGCATGGGGCATCAACACTCCCGCTTCCATATCGTTGCGTCTGCGGCCCTTATATTTTCTATATATATATATATATGTCTAACCTCTCTCCATTTTTTGTGAGACAAAGGTATTTACCAGCCCTATTATATATGCACGTGCAACCGATGCAATTGTTGGAGTATCCTTGGAGGTGTGGGGTGTAAAACATGTGCCACGCCAAGAAAGCAGTTATGACTATGGGTTTTGTCATGAAGTACATTGAGTATCTCAATAAGGACCTCCGTCCACATTTACACGGGTTGACATCCCTCTCTTCAAGGCCTAGATTGGGCACGCCATCGCTACGTACCAGGAAGAGAATTGGAATGTAGATGACAATGTTGAATCATTGATTTAAATTTTTTATTACACATACAATGTACTTTAAAATTTTAGTAGGATTTAGAGCATGTACTTTTAAATTTATTGGTATACATTCTTACAAAGGATTCATACAATGTAAACTCAAAACTGTACAATTTATACATAGGATTTATTCATTTTAAAATTTATTATTACACCTCCTTACAATTCATGTTTGTAACATTTATACATGGGAGCCATAACTTGTCATTACAAATCATCTTTCTAATGTAGCGCTCTGATGACGCTTAACGTAATGGAAGCGCCGCGCTTCTTGCAAGTGACAACAACACCCCATATGACGCATGGCGCTTCTTTCAAGAAGCGACAACACATACCACGATGTTTCTTATTAGTATCCGTAGAAAATTATGGAAGAGCAATAGCCTTAATGATAGAATACAAATAGTTGCTGCAATAAATTTGGCGGTTTTGTACAATTTGTACAATTCAACACATAAAATAATTATTATAGTCAATCCACATAATTCAAAATACAGCTCTGATATAATAGGTGCACAAGCATCATAACAAAGCGATAGGTAGATGAAGCACCTACACTTCCAACAGGAAGTGATTGCGCTGTTCATAAAATTGAGTCAGTGTGACTCTGTGATACTGCACTTTTCATCATCCCCTGATCTGTTTGGCCTTGTCCAGAGCTTGCAGCCATCAACGACCCTCTTTACCGAGCAAGTTGTGATTTTATAACCAATTGACCACAACCCTTACACTTATTTCTTTGCTTCTTTGATTGTTCATCTGAACCTCCATTCCAAACTTCATTCTATCATTGTTGCTTCACCTACCTTTGGGGGTACATCATACTGAATTTCGCACTGTAATGTCGGCATGCTCTTGCATTGATATTCTTTGGCTCTCTTTGGGGGAGCCGTCTGGAGAGGCCGCGATGCTAGTGCACCTTTCATTCTCCTCTTTCATTCTAATGGCCTTTATGCCTTCTAATAATTTCATCAACCCTCCCAACGTGTAATCCACCAAGTGTTTCGATTGTATCCCCAATTGAATTGACTTGAGTCCGGCTTCTCTCTCCATCCATTTTTGCATCATAGATACATAATTGGATTCCTCATTCTCACCGACCCCCCAAACATATTGTCTTGTATCTAGCATCTTTAGTCCATCAGTAGAGCGTACTTAGATGAAATGTGATCTATCTCTTCCTTGAAGTAAACATGAAAGATGTGAAAACAACAAACCCTCGGTCAAAGTGCTTGCGGTGTGGCGAGCATCTCCACATTCGAAATAAACTTTGAATGCTCGCTATTTTTATACCATCTTCATCACTTCTACGCACTTCATATATAATAATCCTTCCTCTTCTACCACCTTTTGCGACTTAAAAGAGGCAAACTTTCAAAACTCGATTATGGAATCTATGAACATGATTCTTGTATACGAGTAGCAACACTTCTCGATTGAATTTCCGAACAAGAGATCTAGTGTCGTAGACATTAAGGCGAGATCCTCCTATTTTCTTTATCGTGACGATTGGATGACAAGATTGTATTGTTTGATAAATTTCGTCAAACCCGTGGCAGCGACATAGCTATCGAAGAATGAATTTATACTTTCTGACATTGCATAGTGGTCATACACAAGCCCAAAAGGTATCGCTTAAGTAACATGAAATTTATTTCCTTCTAAGAGCATATATTTGGTTGAACCACACATTGTCTTACAATTGAAACTCCTCAGTTTTGCCCATTTTCTTCAAAATCGTCAAGCATTTGTTGAACTTACCTTGATTGTACTTTCTGTCAAAATTCTTAAACCTTAGCAAGGACGGTGATAGTTGATTCATTCCTCCCAATCGCCATATCGAAGGCGATGGATGATTCCCGGAAGGACTTCAGAGATGGGATTGCTCATTTCATTGCATTGATCGGTGATAATAGCATTAGATTGCTTATCACCCATGCACTTCAATCATGTTTTAAATAACCAAATAAATGTTTCCTTCGTCTCATCCGTGAGTAACACACGTCCAAAAAGCATTGCCTGCCAATGATGGCTGACCCTTGTAAATGGGGCGAAAGGTAACAATAATTTATTTGTTTTGTAAGTGGTGTCAAATATCACCACATCTCTAAACTGTTGATACATAATCTGTGACCTGTGATCAATCCAAAATATACTTTGCGTATGATATTCTTCGTCTAGTTTGACTTCAAAGAAGAAATCTTCTTTATTCTGTTTATCAATGAATGTTTTGATGTCGGTCATGCGCATTGGATGGATGTTACTCTAATTTCTTATCTTCTTTGGGTAATCCCGAGTTTGTTGATGGCCTACGATCATGCTAGCTTTTCAATCAAAACTCGACAAAATAGTAGAAATCTTCAAAGAAAGAATAATGCCATCAAATGCTCATATCAACGATTTATTTGCCTTGCTCATCTTATTATGAGATTGTAATTCCTTCATCTTTGTAGGCGTAAATAACTGATGATTATGCGGCTTTTTAAATTTCATTTTCTCCCATCACTTTTACTGGTCGATCCTAATTTTCAACCTTGTCTCACATCCGCATCTGTTGTCTCTTGAACACTTTATATTGACATGTAATTTGAACTTGTTTGGCTGCTTGAAACCTTCGAATGGATATACATATTTTCTCTTTATAATTTCACCCTTTGCCGATTTGTAAGTTTTATTTTTTTTAATACTGAAACCAACTTTCTTCGCGTATAAATTGTAGAAGTTATATGCCTCGTCTTCAATTTGAAATTTCAAGCCGATATGTAACTTCCATTTGTCAGATCTATTCTCAGACCCTCCCCCACAATTCAGCGTTTCAATATCTCTATCACAACCAAATGAATCTCCTTCTAAAGAAATAATGGCAAGAGTGAGGTTTAAATCAACACCACCTAAATTGAAATCCCCAATCGAGTCATTTACAGCCCCTGCATTTGGCGAAAATATAGATCAATAACAGGCAAATAAGGCAACCACTTCACAAAAGAAGAGTTGGTGCGGCAATTCTGACGCGTCAACACTTCAATTAAGAAGCGATGGTGTTGCTAATCCGAGACGCCATCATTTCTATCGCTCCACATAAGAAGCGATGGCGGGGATACGCTGAGACCCAACTCTTTACAGAAGAAGCGTTTGCATTGATTATAATTTATATATTTTGAATGTTTATAATTTTATGATCTATATCCTGTAAATAAGTTTTACTGGTCGATCCTAATTTTCAACCTTGTCTCACATCCGTATCTGTTGTCTCTTGAACACTTTATATCGATAATTTGAACTTGTTTGGTTGCTTGAAACCTTGAATGGACATACATATTTTCTCTTTATAATTTCACCTTTGCGATTTGTAAGTTTTATTTTTTCTAACACTGAAACCAACTTTCTTTGCGTATAAATTGTAGAAGTTATATGTCTCGTCTTCAGTTTAGAATTTCAAGCAGATATATGGCTTCCATTTGTCAGATCTATTCTCAGACCCTCCCCTACAATTTAGCGTTTCAATATCCCTATCACAACCAAATGAATCTCCTTCTAAAGAAATAATAGCAAGAGTGAGGTTTAAATCAACACCACCTAAATTGAAATCCCCAATCGAGTCATTTACAGCCCCTGCATTTAGTGAAAATATCAATCAATAACAGGCAAATAAGGCAATAAGCTTCACAAAAGAAGAGTTGGCGAGGCAATTTTGACGCGTCAACACTTCAATTAAGAAGCGATGGTGTTGCTAATTCAAGACGCCATCATTTCTATCGCTCCACATAAGAAGCGATGGCAGGGATACGCTGAGACCCAACTATTTATAGAAGAAGCGTTTGCATTGATTATAATTCATATATTTCGAATGTTTATAATTTTATGATCTATACCCTGTAAATAAGTTTTACTGGTCGATCCTAATTTTCAACCTTGTCTCACATCCGCATCTGTGGTCTCTTGAACACTTTATATCGACGTGTAATTTGAACTTGTTTAGCTGCTTGAAACCTTCGAATGGACATACATATTTTCTCTTTATAATTTCACCCTTTGCCGATTTGTAAGTTTTATTTTTTCTAACACTGAAACCAACTTTCTTTGCGTATAAATTGTAGAAGTTATATGCCTCGTCTTCAGTTTGAAATTTCAAGCCGATATGTGGCTTTCATTTGTCAGATCTATTCTCAGACCCTCCCCCACAATTCAGCGTTTCGATATCTCTATCACAACCAAATGAATCTCCTTCTAAATAAATAATGGCAAGAGTGAGGTTTAAATTAACACCACTTAAATTGAAATCCCCAATTGAGTCATTTATAGTCCCTGCATTTGGCGAAAATATCGATCAATAACAGGCAAATAAGGCAATCACTTCACAAAAGAAGAGTTGGCGCGACAATTCTGATGCGTCAACACTTCAATTAAGAAGCGATGGTGTTGCTAATCCGAGACGCCATCATTTCTATCGCTCCACATAAGAAGCGATGGCGGGAATATGCTGAGACCCAACTCTTTATAGAAGAAGCGTTTGCATTCATTATAATTCATATATTTCGAATGTTTATAATTTTATGATCTATATCCTGTAAATAAATGAACGAAGAGATCAATCAACTACGAGCAAATAAAGCAACCGCTTCACTAAGAAGCGATGGCGCGGATACTCTGAGACGCCCTCTCTTCACATAAGAAGCGATATCGCTTCCTTTATGAAGCGCCATCACTTCCATCACTTCGCATATGAAGCGATGCTGGGCTATGCTGAACACCAACTCTTCATAGAAGAAGCATCTGCATCGATTATAATATATATATATATATATATATATATATATATATATATATATATATATATCTTGAATGCTTATTATGTTATGATCTATAACCTGTAGATAAGTGAAAGCGGTTGCTAGCGTAAAACTTACCTCGGATGTCACTTTTAACGTTTCTATCGATTGAGCTTTAGAGAGAGAGAGAGAGAGAGAGAGAGAGAGAGAGAGAGAGAGTTGTCTCAGATCCCACCCCAGCCTTTCCGGAGAGTCCGCAAGGCGCACATGAGAGAGAGCGATGAGAAGAGAGAGAGAGAAGAGATGTAGCCTATCTGCTTTTGAATTCATTTACCGCCATATCATGACTTGACATTCTTTTGCGCTTTGCATTACCTACCTACATCGGTGTAGGCTCTGCGCTACCTCGTCTCTACCTACCATTGTCGACAAGATATCTCGTGTGGCTAACGAGTTAGTGCAAAAACACTTTCCATATACACTTCACATTGGCAGGCCGGGCGCATTTTCTCCTTTGCTATATATATATATATATATATATATATATATATATATATATATATATATATATATGAGGATTGGGACTTTACACCCGAGTGTAGCAAAACAAGCTATACTCAAGTGCGGATCACTGACCACATGACATGATCAACCCAATTGGTGCATGTGAAAAGAAAAATCTTTTTTATAACTTTTTTAACCTGGGCGAATGATTAGGTAGAGGTAAGGTCCTCTATGGGGTGCGCCAACTAAGATTTCTAAAAGAGGTGCCATGTGGCCCTCCAAAGTCCAAATCGTATTTTGATGCTTTGAGGATTAACATGACAATGTATAGATTAATTAAAAAAAAATAAACAATCTAATGTCCACTGTGTGATTCACCATATTTAGAAATCACAGTTTATTATAGTTAATTGTTGACATTTCCACTGAAATAGCAATGCCCTCTTCCTTCCTGGCATCCAAAACCAAGGTGTCAAACTCGGTATCGGTATCAGGTATTGGACCAAGGAGAACTGATACAAATCGGCCGATACTAAGTTGTATCGATTTTTTTTTTTTTTTTTTTTTTTTTTTTTTATAAAGAAAATTGAGGTATTAGCCGATACTCAACATGTATCGATTGATACCGATACCTGAGTTGACACCTCATACATATCGGCGCCCGTCGTGTCGATTTGCGAAAACCGTTACGTATTGGTATCCGCCGATATTTGATACCATATCAAAAAATTATTTTGGTTGCATGTGGAGCTCCATGAGGACATTAAAGGGCACGCACACTACTCTATTGACTGACCTAAGCTAAATCTATTAATTATTTATGCCATCATTTGTATAAGTAATTGGGGAAAAGGGCATATTGGTTCAAATGCATTGATGAATCCATGCATTTGAACCCTAGATCACATTCCACATGACCCCAAAACAACACACCCGTTTTAAGATCATGTGACATGTGGTATATAAAAGAATTAAATTTTTTGGTGATTATACCCCTGGCCAATCTTTGGGTACTCCCACCAAGGATCAAAATTTGGGTTTTCGTTTCGGTTTTGGAGGGGACTGCAGCCGAAATTTTGGACCGAAATTTTGGCCGAAAATTTGAATTTCGGCTGAAAGTTTGGCGATAATTTCAATTACATATTTGATGACCAAAATTTGGTCCCAAATTATCGTTCGGTGGGGACCGAAACCGATAATTTCGGCTGAAATTTTGATCCTTGACTGCCACATACATCCTAGTGTATTGACTTTTTCCCTCTTTGACTACAATTTGGACGGTGGATATATATTAGATCATGTCAAATTTTTTTTGGTGGTCTATCATCTTCCTTGGGAAATTTTTCGTGGCACTTGATCCCTTTTATGGGTGCCACATTGACCCCATTTGGTTAGAATGCATGGATCGCTGGTGCATTTGAACTCATATCCCCAAACCCCAATTAATTGCATAATATTGACATTTAATATGAAGTCTACAATATAACAACAAAAAAAAAATACTAGAATGATTACTTCACAAAGTTTGAATAAATGACCCTATTGAAATTAAAAAGATAAATAAGGGATCCATTACTTGCACCCAAAAAATTGTCTCTTGCACCGAATTTAAAGAGAGGCTTGGTATCTTATGGACATGCGACATGTGAAAACGCAATCTATGTCGTTTGATTTGAAGTTTATGATCTATAAATCTCGAGTGCATAAGATTGAAGAAAAACACAATACTTAGCATATGATCTATTGTGACCAACTATTGAATCATATAATAGCCTTTAACATGATACTCATCGTATGACAATTGTTCGATCTAGGAGGTACCCATTGTTAAAATTTCATAGAAAGATGTGTGGGTAGGTTTTTCACATGATGGTTCTATGTGTTTTTCAAAACATATTCACTGATTGCTATGAATATTTTTTTTTAATAAAAAGGTTAAGGGGTCTCTACAATATTAAAAGAGCAACATTGAAATGTTACACTAGTGCCGAGATTACGTGCCACTTGGCATGTGATAAAAATACCTGCCCACGCATGTGATGAAAAAACCTGCCCACTCAAGTGTAGTGTTAAATGTGCCCATTGAAGAACCTTTAAAATTGTCCCGTTTGATCAAGTCTTGGAATATATCACAAGAAAATCTTTATTCTACATATAGATTGACTACCCTATAGAAATAGTATTCCATAATGGTCAAATTCAAATATTTATATCATGGATTGCAACAACAATTTTTCAAGCGGCATAGGAAACCTGAGACCTTTTCCTCCCACGTCTCAATGTAACCGTCCATGGCTGTGAAGTATTTGAAACGCCAAGTCTTTTTAAATATGAGAAGGGCAATGAAACCCCAAAATCCCAATGCAAAAGACATGGCTACGAAGGAGTAAAAAATCATAGGATTGTCCATTATTGATTCATCATCATTCTCGTCTTCTTCTCCTGTGTTGCCGGGTTCTGATGAGTTCTTGAATGAGCAACTCTTTTTAACCGGTTTCCGCATAGATCTGTGTTACCGGTGTAGCTACTCTCCTCGACGTGTTGAATTGATCTGTCAATGGTATCGGACCTGAGAGATAATTGAAGGAAACAGTGAAAATGGAAAGGGTGTCTATTTGAGTGAGTTGCTGAGGATAGGTCCGATCAACTTGTTATGAGAGAGATCCAAACTCTCTAACTGTTCCATATTTTTGAAGGATTCAGGAATAGGACCCGTGAGAAGGTTGTGTGATAGGTTTAGGGGAAGACATTTCAAAGATCCCAATTCTGAAGGTATCTTACCTGTTAGTTGGTTCATAGACAGATCAATCCCAGTCATCAAAGAAAGTGGAAGGCCCTCGTAAGTGTACTCATTGCCCTTGGTGGTGAAGTCAGTTTTGGATTCTATGGTCCAAGAAGAACGGGGAGATTCAACCATTGCATGATAGGCTACAGGAACTTCATTTTTCCAAGATGTGATATTGTTGAAACAAGGAGGTATGTTGCCAGAAAGACTGTTATGCGAGAGATCCAACAAATGAAGACTTTGCAATTGACAATAAGCCGTAGGTATGTGCCCTGTAAAGTTGTTCTTCCCCAAAAGGAGTGATTCAACATTAGGAAATGTTGTTGGCAACCAATTGGGCACTGACAAGAAGTTGTTTCTAACATCAAGAGTCACCACAGAGTTGCTACATCGCCCATGTGAGCTTGTACTAGTGAACTCATTGCCGTCAAGAAACAGGTACATCAGTTTCGTCATATTCCAATTTGTTGGTATCATCTCCCCAATCAATCTATTGTTAGATAATTTCAGGTAGACTAATGAAGAAGCACTTGCAAGACCAAAGGGAATGCCTCCAAAAAATTTATTGTTAGAAAAGTCTACCAATTGTAGACTGTCACCGAGGAAAGGAGGAAGTGGGCCTGTCAAGACATTTCCTGACATGTTAAGGAAGAATAGGTTTGGGAAATGCAAAGTGAAGTTAGTGGGAAATGAACCATTGAAAGAGTTGAGACTCAAATCTAACAATTCAAGTGTAGTTATGTTGCGCAACGGAAGAGGAATTTCACCAACAAGATTGCTTTGGGACAAGGACAAATATTGTAGTTGGTACTGAGTGGATAAGAAACTAGGAATTTCACCTAGTTGACAATTTGAGAGATCTAAAATAAAAAGTTGAAATGTGGGTTCCCAGGTGGTGCCCTCAGATTCAACCTCTAATAGTGGATTGTTTGAAAGGAAAGTTTTGAGGCGGAGAGGTTTGCAAACATGGAGAGGTTGACAACGCCATCTAGTTGATTATCATTGAGCAATAGTCATTGAAGCGAATGCATCTGCCCGAAACATGGAGGAATTCTACCTTCAATTGCATTATTCTGAGGACCGAATGGTTAATTTCCTTAAATTACAAATGCATTGGAGAAAAATAAGAGTGAGTGAGAGCGGTGATTTGGATATCCAAGCAAGTTTTAATTAATTAAAAGTCACTTAAATTTCTTGTTTCAATAGGAAAACTTAAGTCTGAAAAATCATATTGGTAAACATGATGAACCAAGCTTAAAAACATGCAAAATTCGTTGGGGTCCATATAAAATCATATATTTATTTTGCCCTTAAACTTTTCGTCATTTTAGCTGTCGGTTCCTTTTTTATCTCATATAACAAGAGGCCTTTTTCAACTCATATAACAAGAATCCTTTAACAAAATAAAGCATTGTGGAAAAATAACTTTGAAAGCATCTTTTGAAAAATCATATGTGATCCGATTCCGTCTTTTGAAAACCTTTACTTATAAAAATGCAAATAGATCCGCTTCTCCTATTGAGCTTGGTTTAGCTCACCCTCACTATCGTCACAGTCTTTGAGGACCTTGGGGCAGAGGATGTGCAGGACTCCGATTATATTCCCGAGGAGGATTTGGATATACCAGCTGAGGAGTTCTTCCCGTGATCCTAGATTTTCTACTTTTGGTATTTTGTCTGGATATTAAGTTTGGAATATTGAGCCCTAGGCTATTTTTTTTTGTTGATATCACTAGAGGAACCATTATTGTGAACCTCTATTTTAGGTGATTGGATTGGCCATCACCGGTGGTTCCTTTTGGTTCCTCACAGTGATATATTCTTTTGCTATCTGTAGTCTTTTGGTTCTTTTTGAAATATTGATATGATGCCTCTGTTCTTTAGACCTTTGTTTATGTTGCCGGCTTTTGTTTGTTACGGCTTATTGAGAAATCAATAAGTTGATGAACCGGCCTTTCCTATACCTTAGGGATTGGAAATGTCGGGTCGCATGAATACCTCATCCGGATCAACTTTGCGAAAAGGATAGTATTATCGACATATTGGAGATGAGTGACAACACAATCACCGCTACCCACCGTAATGCCCGAAATTCGATTCAAAATGTGAGACATGGAAATGATGCACCCAAGGTTTCACCGATCAAGTTGAAAATGAAAGGGGAGAGGGGATCTCCCTCTCTTAGACCCCTAGAGCTTTTGAAATAACTAGTGGGCGAGCCATTAACAATCACCGAGAACCAAGATGAGGAAACACAAGCTTCATCCATTTCTTCCAAATGTCATAGAACCCGAATCAAAGCAACATATAGTCTAAGCAATCCTAGTTGACCCGATTGTACACCTTCTCCATGTCTACCTTCCAAACAAAAGCCGACAAGTGAGCAGAATGAACAACCTCATGCAATAACAACCTTATCCATGGTGGCGTCCACCGAAGGTCCCTTACGACTCATATATAATGGAGCCCATTATCCGCTTGAGGTGGTTAGGTAGCAACTTAGCCAAAATTTTACAAAGACAATTAATGAGACAATAGGGAAAAAGTCTTATAGATCAGTCAGAAAGTGGAGCAAAGGCTTCGACAACCTCATAATACAAGTTCTACGGCTGGAACAAAAGAATTAGAAACTGAAGGAACATACTGCCCATATCTTGAAGGGCTAGGGCAATATGAGGCAACAGTTGACCCTCATCCAGAAGGATTAGGCGACTCTGAAGGAGTCCTTGAACAAATTATTCGAGGTATGCTTCCAAGGACGTTGATGAAGTGTTGAAGATTCACTGATGAAGAGCCAACGCTTCATCGATGAACCGCTGACGCTTCGCTTATGAAGCACCTATGCTTCGTTTATGAAGCGGGAACGCTTCTACATGAGAGCATCAACGCTTCGAAATTTTCTATTTCTTGACTAAATAATATGTCTATTTTTCTCATATTACAGGCCAGCACTGTGGTAGGAAGTTTGTTGGGACTCGCTAGGGAACATTTGAGAGTTGTCCCCCAACGAAAAGGGTCTCCCGCTGCTCAGGCCTCCAAACCCTAGTCCTAACCCCAAGCGAGAGCCAAACCGCCTATTGTCTCCAAATCCCAATCCCAATCCCACCCCCATCCTCCTACTGCATCCGAACACGATAGCCAACCCCATCCTCCCTCTGCCTTCAAACCCCAACTTGAACCTCAACCCCATCCTCGCCTTGCCTCCAAATCCCAGCCCCATCCTCCCTCTGCCTCCAAACCCTAGCCTCAACCCCAATCCTAGCCCCATCCTCCTACTCCCCCAAAACCCAGCCCCATCCTCCAACTCCCTCCAAACCCCAACCTCCAACTCTGTCCAAACCCTAACCTCCAACTCCCTCCAAACTTGAAGCTGAGCCCCATCCTCCTACCTAGCCCCAACCTCCTACCCAGTCCAAACCCCAAACTCTTACAAAGTCCAAACCCCAACCTCCAACAAAGTCCAAACCAAAACCCCAACCCCAACCCCAACCTTAGGCTCCACCTCCATCACCAAATGTGTCTCATGCCACTGATTCTGAGATGCCCCTTACGCAACCATGCACCGAAGAGAAGTCTTTAGTGCAAGTTGAAGAAGGCAACGATGACGAAGATGGCCCAGTCGTCTTTAGGAGAAGTGAGAGGAACCGGGGTAAAGCCCCCGTCGCGATTTCTCCCTCTCAAACTCTCCCTAAAAGAAAGGGAGAGCTGGTCTCTCAACCCTGCCAAAAGAAGGCCATGAAGGCTATTTGGGATAAGACCAACAGTGAGCAGGTAAGTATATCACCCCACCAGTCATTGTGAAAGTAAGTATATCCTTATGTTTTAACTTATGTCCAATTTGAACATATGACCGTCATCTCAACTATTGGGGTGGAAAGATTATCGTTGAGTGCACACCACATATATAGAAGACCTAGTAAGTTTTAATCCCCATTGAGATTAAAATGCGTCACTTCCCTGATTTCATATTGATATTTTTACTGTTGTATGCAGATAATGTCGGCGTACTTTAGGGTCATCGACAAGCGGGAGGACATGCAACCTAGACTGATTAAAAAAACTTTTCGGATGTTCCCTGTGGCGCTTAAATGCATGACCATGGATTTTAAAGAATTTGAGCGGAATAATAAGGACAATGCAGCTTTCCTCCTAGCCGACATAGGGGGACTGTGCAATGCTTACGCTAAATTTTTTGAGGCACAACATGGTGCGAAGCCGATGCAGCGTTTCTTCGTTGATAAGAATCACATATTATCCGTGATGGACTGTAAAGAGATAGTTATTCCAATTCATATTGACGAACCACTCCACTGGGCCCTTGCTTGGGTCACCCCCTTAAGCCATACGATCGTTGTCATGGACCCGTGCCTGGATAAATCTCCAATGTTAAGATCAGGACCTTGGTAAGATTGAGAAGCTTCCAAAGAAGCACTTGTGCTTTTTATTCGAAGCGTTGTCGCTTCTTAACGAGAGCGCCGACGCTTCATCAGTGGGGCATCAACACTCCCCGCGCTTCCATATCGTTGCGTCTGCGGCCCCTTATATTTTCTATATATATATATATATATATATGTCTAACCTCTCTCTCCATTTTTTTGACAGACAAGGTATTTACCAGCCCTATTATATATGCACGGCAACCGATGCAATTGTTGAGTATCCTTGGAGGTGTGGGGGTGTAAAACATGTGCCACGCCAAGAAAACGGTTATGACTATGGGTTTTTGTCATGAAGTACATTGAGTATCTCAATAAGGACCTCCCGTCCACATTTACACGGGTTGACATCCCTCTCTTCAAGGCCTAGATTGGGCACGCCATCGCTACGTACCAGGAAGAGAATTGGAATGTAGATGACAATGTTGAATCATTGATTTAAATTTTTTATTACACATACAATGTACTTTAAAATTTTTAGTAGGATTTAGAGCATGTACTTTTAAATTTATTGGTATACATTCTTACAAAGGATTCATACAATGTAAACTCAAAACTGTACAATTTATACATAGGATTTATTCATTTTAAAATTTATTATTACACCTCCTTACAATTCATGTTTGTAACATTTATACATGGGAGCCATAACTTGTCATTACAAATCATCTTTCTAATGTAGCGCTCTGATGCGCCAGAATGGAAGCGCTTCTTTAAGGAGTGACAACACCCCATATGTAAGACGCCAACGCTTCTTTCAAGCGACAACACCCCTTCACGATGTTTCTTATTAGTATCCGTGTAGAAAATTATGGAAGAGCAATAGCCTTAATGATAGAATACAAATAGTTGCTGCAATAAATTTGGCGGTTTTGTACAATTTGTACAATTCAACACATAAAATAATTATTATAGTCAATCCACATAATTCAAAATACAGCTCTGATATAATAGGTGCACAAGCATCATAACAAAGCGATAGGTAGATGAAGCACCTACACTTCCAACAGAAGTGATTATTCATAAAATTGAGTCGATGTGACTCGTGATCTGCACTTTTCATCATCCTCGATCTGTTTGGCCTTGTCCGAGCTTGCGACCATCCAACGACCCTCTTTACTGTGCAAGTTGTGATTTTATAACCAATTGACCACAACCTTACACTTATTTCTTTGCTTCTTTGATTGTTCAATGAACCTCCATTCCAAACTTCATTCTATCATTGTTGCTTCACCTACCTTTGGGGGTACATCATATCGAATTTCAGACCTTTGTAATGTCGCATTGATATTCTTTGGCTCTCTTTGGGGGAGCCGTCTGGAGAGGCCGCGATGCTAGTGCACCTTTCATTCTCCTCTTTCATTCTAATGGCCTTTATGCCTTCTAATAATTTCATCAACCCTCCCAACGTGTAATCCACCAAGTGTTTCGATTGTATCCCCAATTGAATTGACTTGAGTCCTCTCACCTTCCATTTTTCATCATAGATACATAATTGGATTCCTCATTCTCACCGACCCCCAAACATATTGTACTGTATCTAGCATCTTTCGTCCATCGAAGTAGAACGTACTTAGATGAAATGTGATCTATCTCTTCCTTGAAGTAAACATGAAAGATGTGAGAAAACAACAAACCCTCGGTGTCAAAGTGCTTTGCTAGGCATCTCCACATTCGAAATAAACTTTGAATGCTCGACCGCTATTTTTTATACCATCTTCATCACTTCTACGCACTTCATATATAATAATCACTGGCTTCCTCTTCTACCACCTTTTGCGACTTAAAAGAGGCAAACTTTCAAAACTCAGTATGGAATCTATCGAACATGATTCTTGTATACACAGTAGCAACACTTCTCGATTGAATTTCCGAACAAGAGATCTAGTGTCGTAGACATTAAGACGAGATCCTCCCTATTTTCTTTATCGTGACGAGATTGGATGACAAGATTGTATTGTTTGATAAATTTCGTCAAACCCGTCTGGGCACTGACATAGCTATCGAAGAATGAATTTATACTTTCACAGCATTGCATAGTGGTCATGCAAGCCCAAAAGGTATCGCTTAAGTAACATGAAATTTATTTCCTTCTAAGAGCATATATTTGGTTGAACCACACATTGTCTTACAATTGAAACTCCTCGACGAGTTTTGCCCATTTTCTTCAAAATCGTCAACTGTTTGACTGAACTTGCACTGATTGTACTTTCTGTCAAAATTCTTAAACCTTAGCCGGTATGATGATGGTTGATTCATTCCTCCCAATGCGCCATATGCAGAGGCGATGGATGATTCCCGGAAGGACTTCAGAGATGGGATTGCTCATTTCATTGCATTGATCGGTGATAATAGCATTAGATTGCTTATCACCCATGCACTTCAATCATGTTTTAAATAACCAAATAAATGTTTCCTTCGTCTCATCCGTGAGTAACACACGTCCAAAAAGCATTGCCTGCCAATGATGGCTGACCCTTGTAAATGGGGCGAAAGGTAACAATAATTTATTTGTTTTGTAAGTGGTGTCAAATATCACCACATCTCTAAACTGTTGATACATAATCTGTGACCTGTGATCAACCCAAAATATACTTTGCGTATGATATTCTTCGTCTAGTTCGACTTCAAAGAAGAAATCTTCTTTATTCTGTCTATCAATGAATGTTTTGATGTCGGTCATGCGCATTGGATGGATGTTACTCTCATTTCTTATCTTCTTTGGGTAATCTCGAGTTTGTTGAGGGCCTACGATCATGCTAGCTTTTCCATCCAAACTCGACAAAACAGTAGAAATCTTCAAAGAAAGAATAATGCCATCAAATGCTCATATCAATGATTTATTTGCCTTGCTCATCTTATTATGAGATTGTAATTCCTTCATCTTCGTAGGCGTAAATAACTGATGATTATGCAGCTTTCTAAATTTCATTTCCTCCCATAACTTTTACTGGTCGATCCTAATTTTCAACCTTGTCTCACATCCGCATCTGTTGTCTCTTGAACACTTTATATTGACATGTAATTTGAACTTGTTTGGCTGCTTGAAACCTTCGAATGGATATACATATTTTCTCTTTATAATTTCACCCTTTGCCGATTTGTAAGTTTTATTTTTTTTAATACTGAAACCAACTTTCTTCGCGTATAAATTGTAGAAGTTATATGCCTCGTCTTCAATTTGAAATTTCAAGCCGATATGTAACTTCCATTTGTCAGATCTATTCTCAGACCCTCCCCCACAATTCAACGTTTCGATATCTCTGTCACAACCAAATGAATCTCCTTCTAAAGAAATAATGGCAAGAGTGAGGTTTAAATCAACACCACCTAAATTGAAATCCCCAATCGAGTCATTTATAGCCCCTGTATTTGGCGAAAATATCGATCAATAACAGGCAAATAAGGCAACCACTTCACAAAAGAAGAGTTGGCGCGACAATTCTAACGCGTCAACACTTCAATTAAGAAGCGATGGTGTTGCTAATCCGAGACGCCATCATTTCTATCGCTCCACATAAGAAGCGATGGCGAGATCTGTTGAGACCCAACTCTTCTGAGAAGAAGCGTTTGCATTGATTATAATTCATATATTTTGAATGTTTATAATTTTATGATCTATATCCTGTAAATAAGTTTTACTGGTCGATCCTAATTTTCAACCTTGTCTCACATCCGTATCTGTTGTCTCTTGAACACTTTATATCGACGTGTAATTTGAACTTGTTTGGTTGCTTGAAACCTTCGAATGGACATACATATTTTCTCTTTATAATTTCACCTTTGCCGATTTGTAAGTTTTATTTTTCTAACAAAACCAACTTTCTTTGCGTATAAATTGTAGAAGTTATATGTCTCGACTTCAGTTTAGAATTGCAAGCAGATATATGGCTTCCATTTGTCAGATCTATTCTCAGACCCTCCCCTACAATTTAGCGTTTCAATATCCCTATCACAACCAAATGAATCTCCTTCTAAAGAAATAATAGCAAGAGTGAGGTTTAAATCAACACCACCTAAATTGAAATCCCCAATCGAGTCATTTCATTTTGCATTTAGAGAAAATACCAAACAATAACAGGCAAATAAGGCAATCGCTTCACAAAAGAAGAGTTGGCGAGGCAATTTTGACGCGTCAACACTTCAATTAAGAAGCGATGGTGTTGCTAATTCAAGACGCCATCATTTCTATCGCTCCACATAAGAAGCGATGGCAGGGATACGCTGAGACCCAACTATTTATAGAAGAAGCGTTTGCATTGATTATAATTCATATATTTCGAATGTTTATAATTTTATGATCTATACCCTGTAAATAAGTTTTACTGGTCGATCCTAATTTTCAACCTTGTCTCACATCCGCATCTGGTCTCTTGAACACTTTATATCGACGTGTAATTTGAACTTGTTTATTTGCTTGAAACCTTGAATGGACATACATATTTTCTCTTTATAATTTCACCCTTTGCCGATTTGTAAGTTTTATTTTTCTAACTGAAACCAACTTTCTTTGCGTATAAATTGTAGAAGTTATATGCCTCGTCTTGATTTGAAATTTCAAGCGATATGTGGCTTTCATTTGTCGAGATCTATTCTCGAGACCCTCCCCACAATTCAGCGTTTCGATATCTCTATCACAACCAAATGAATCTCCTTCTAAATAAATAATGGCAAGAGTGAGGTTTAAATTAACACCACTTAAATTGAAATCCCCAATTGAGTCATTTATAGTCCCTGCATTTGGCGAAAATATCGATCAATAACAGGCAAATAAGGCAATCACTTCACAAAAGAAGAGTTGGCGCGACAATTCTGATGCGTCAACACTTCAATTAAGAAGCGATGGTGTTGCTAATCCGAGACGCCATCATTTCTATCGCTCCACATAAGAAGCGATGGCGGGAATATGCTGAGACCCAACTCTTTATAGAAGAAGCGTTTGCATTCATTATAATTCATATATTTCGAATGTTTATAATTTTATGATCTATATCCTGTAAATAAATGAACGAAGAGATCAATCAACTACGAGCAAATAAAGCAACCGCTTCACTAAGAAGCGATGGCGCGGATACTCTGAGACGCCCTCTCTTCACATAAGAAGCGATATCGCTTCCTTTATGAAGCGCCATCACTTCCATCACTTCGCATATGAAGCGATGCTGGGCTATGCTGAACACCAACTCTTCATAGAAGAAGCATCTGCATCGATTATAATATATATATATATATATATATATATATATCTTGAATGCTTATTATGTTATGATCTATAACCTGTAGATAAGTGACCGAAGCGAGCTGCACAACGTAAAACTTACCTCAGATGTCACTGTTTAACGTTTCTATCGATTCAGAGCTTTAGAGAGAGAGAGAGAGAGAGAGTTGTCTCAGATCCCACCCAGCCTTTCGCGGAGAGTCACGAAGCGCACATGAGAGAGAGACGATGAGAAAGAGAGAGACAGAGAAGAGAGATGTAGCCTATGCTGCTTTTTGAATTCATTTACCGCCATATCATGACTTGACATTCTTTTGCCGCCTGCATTACCTACCTCTGTCAGGTGTAGGCTCTGCGCTACCTACGTCTCTACCTACCATTGTCAGCAAGATATCTCGGCTGTGGCTAACCAGGGTTAGTGCAAAAACACTTTCCATGTGTCTGCTTCACATTGGCAGGCCGGGCGCATTTTCTCCTTTGCTATATATATATATATATATATATATATATATATATATATATATATATATATATATATATATATATGAGGATTGGGACTTTACACCCGAGTGTAGCAAAACAAGCTATACTCAAGTGCCAGATCACCAGCCACATGACATGATCAACCCAATTGGTGCATGTGATTTAAAAGAAAAAAAATCTTTTTTATAACTTTTTTAACCTGGGCGAATGATTAGGTAGAGGTAAGGTCCTCTATGGGGTGCGCCAACTAAGATTTCTAAAAGAGGTGCCATGTGGCCCTCCAAAGTCCAAATCGTATTTTGATGCTTTGAGGATTAACATGACAATGTATAGATTAATTAAAAAAAAATAAACAATCTAATGTCCACTGTGTGATTCACCATATTTAGAAATCACAGTTTATTATAGTTAATTGTTGACATTTCCACTGAAATAGCAATGCCCTCTTCCTTCCTGGCATCCAAAACCAAGGTGTCAAACTCGGTATCGGTATCAGGTATTGGACCAAGGAGAACTGATACAAATCGGGCGATACTAAGGTGTATCGAGTTTTTTTTTTTTTTTTTATAAAGAAAATTGAGGTATTAGCGATACTCAACATGTATCGATTGATACCGATACCGAGTTGACACCTCATACATATCGGTAGCCCGATCGTGTCGATTTGCGAAAAACCGTTACGTATTGGTATCCGCCGATATTTGATCCCATAACAAAAAATTATTTTGGTTGCATGTGGAGCTCCATGAGGACATTAAAGGGCACGCACACTACTCTATTGACTGACCTAAGCTAAATCTATTAATTATTTATGCCATCATTTGTATAAGTAATTGGGGAAAAGGGCATATTGGTTCAAATGCATTGATGAATCCATGCATTTGAACCTAGATCATTCCACATGACCCCAAAACAACTCACCCGTTTTAAGATCATGTGACATGTGGTATATAAAAGAATTAAAGTTTTTTTGGGTGCTTATAACCCTGGTGAATCTTTGGGTACTGCCACCAAGGATCAAAATTTCGGTTTTCGTTTCGGTTTTGGAGGGGATGCGGCGAAATTTTGGACCGAAATTTGGAATTTGAATTTCGCTGAAAGTTTGGCCGATAATTTCAATTACATACATTTGATGACCAAAATTTGGTCCCAAATTATCGTTTGAGGTGGGGACCGAAACCGATAATTTCGGCTGAAATTTTGATCCTTGACTGCCACATACATCCTAGTGTATTGACTTTTTCCCTCTTTGACTACAATTTGGACGGTGGATATATATTAGATCATGTCAAATTTTTTTTGGTGGTCTATCATCTTCCTTGGGAAATTTTTCCTGGCACTTGATCCCTTTTATGGGTGCCACATTGACCCCATTTGGTTAGAATGCATGGATCGCTGGTGCATTTGAACTCATATCCCCAAACCCCAATTAATTGCATAATATTGACATTTAATATGAAGTCTACAATATAACAACAAAAAAAAAATACTAGAATGATTACTTCACAAAGTTTGAATAAATGACCCTATTGAAATTAAAAAGATAAATAAGGGATCCATTACTTGCACCCAAAAAATTGTCTCTTGCACCGAATTTAAAGAGGCTTGGTATCTTATGGACATGCGACATGTGAAAAACGCAATCTATGTCTTGATTTGAAGTTTATGATCTATAAATCTCGAGTGCATAAGATTGAAGAAAAACACAATACTTAGCATATGATCTATTGTGACCAACTATTGAATCATATAATAGCCTTTAACATGATACTCATCGTATGACAATTGTTCGATCTAGGAGGTACCCATTGTTAAAATTTCATAGAAAGATGTGTGGGTAGGTTTTTCACATGATGGTTCTATGTGTTTTTCAAAACATATTCACTGATTGCTATGAATATTTTTTTTTAATAAAAAGGTTAAGGGGTCTCTACAATATTAAAAGAGCAACATTGAAATGTTACACTAGTGCCGAGATTACGTGCCACTTGGCATGTGATAAAAATACCTGCCCACGCATGTGATGAAAAAACCTGCCCACTCAAGTGTAGTGTTAAATGTGCCCATTGAAGAACCTTTAAAATTGTCCCGTTTGATCAAGTCTTGGAATATATCACAAGAAAATCTTTATTCTACATATAGATTGACTACCCTATAGAAATAGTATTCCATAATGGTCAAATTCAAATATTTATATCATGGATTGCAACAACAATTTTTCAAGCGGCATAGGAAACCTGAGACCTTTTCCTCCCACGTCTCAATGTAACCGTCCATGGCTGTGAAGTATTTGAAACGCCAAGTCTTTTTAAATATGAGAAGGGCAATGAAACCCCAAAATCCCAATGCAAAAGACATGGCTACGAAGGAGTAAAAAATCATAGGATTGTCCATTATTGATTCATCATCATTCTCGTCTTCTTCTCCTGTGTTGCCGGGTTCTGATGAGTTCTTGAATGAGCAACTCTTTTTAACCGGTTTCCCGCATAGATCTGTGTTACCGGTGTAGCTACTCTCCTCGAACGTGTTGAATTGATCTGTCAATGGTATCGGACCTGAGAGATAATTGAAGGAAACAGTGAAAATGGAAAGGGTGTCTATTTGAGTGAGTTGCTGAGGGATAGGTCCGATCAACTTGTTATGAGAGAGATCCAAACTCTCTAACTGTTCCATATTTTTGAAGGATTCAGGAATAGGACCCGTGAGAAGGTTGTGTGATAGGTTTAGGGAGTGAAGACATTTCAAAGATCCCAATTCTGAAGGTATCTTACCTGTTAGTTGGTTCATAGACAGATCAATCCCAGTCATCAAAGAAAGTGGAAGGCCCTCGTAAGTGTACTCATTGCCCTTGGTGGTGAAGTCAGTTTTGGATTCTATGGTCCAAGAAGAACGGGGAGATTCAACCATTGCATGATAGGCTACAGGAACTTCATTTTTCCAAGATGTGATATTGTTGAAACAAGGAGGTATGTTGCCAGAAAGACTGTTATGCGAGAGATCCAACAAATGAAGACTTTGCAATTGACAATAAGCCGTAGGTATGTGCCCTGTAAAGTTGTTCTTCCCCAAAAGGAGTGATTCAACATTAGGAAATGTTGTTGGCAACCAATTGGGCACTGCACCTGACAAGAAGTTGTTTCTAACATCAAGAGTCACCACAGAGTTGCTACGCGATCGCCCATGTGAGCTTGTACTAGTGAACTCATTGCCGTCAAGAAACAGGTACATCAGTTTCGTCATATTCCAATTTGTTGGTATCATCTCCCCAATCAATCTATTGTTAGATAATTTCAGGTAGACTAATGAAGAAGCACTTGCAAGACCAAAGGGAATGCCTCCAAAAAATTTATTGTTAGAAAAGTCTACCAATTGTAGACTGTCACCGAGGAAAGGAGGAAGTGGGCCTGTCAAGACATTTCCTGACATGTTAAGGAAGAATAGGTTTGGGAAATGCAAAGTGAAGTTAGTGGGAAATGAACCATTGAAAGAGTTGAGACTCAAATCTAACAATTCAAGTGTAGTTATGTTGCGCAGCAACGGAAGAGGAATTTCACCAACAAGATTGCTTTGGGACAAGGACAAATATTGTAGTTGGTACTGAGTGGATAAGAAACTAGGAATTTCACCTAGTTGACAATTTGAGAGATCTAAAATAAAAAGTTGAAATGTGGGTTCCCAGGTGGTGCCCTCAGATTCAACCTCTAATAGTGGATTGTTTGAAAGGAAAGTTTTGAGAGACGAGAGGTTTGCAAACATGGAGAGGTTGACAACGCCATCTAGTTGATTATCATTGAGCAATAGTCATTGAAGCGAATGCATCTGCAAAACATGGAGGAATTCTACCTTCAATTGCATTATTCTTTGAGGACCGAATGGTTAATTTCCTTAAATTACAAATGCACGCATTGGAGAAAAATAAGAGTGAGTGAGAGCAGTGATTTGGATATCCAAGCAAGTTTTTAATTAATTAAAAAAGTCAGACTTAAATTTCTTGTTTCAATAGGAAAACTTAAGTCTGAAAAATCATATTGGTAAACATGATGAACCAAGCTTAAAAACATGCAAAATTCGTTGGGGTCCATATAAAATCATATATTTATTTTGCCCTTAAACTTTTCGTCATTTTAGCTGTCGGTTCCTTTTTTATCTCATATAACAAGAGGCCTTTTTCAACTCATATAACAAGAATCCTTTAACAAAATAAAGCATTGTGGAAAAATAACTTTGAAAGCATCTTTTGAAAAATCATATGTGATCCGATTCCGTCTTTTGAAAACCTTTACTTATAAAAATGCAAATAGATCTGGCTTCTCCTATTGAGCTTGGCTGTTAGCTCACCCTCGACTATACGTCACAGGTGCTGAGACTGACCTTGGGTCAGAGGATCTGGAGGACTCCGATTATATTCCCGAGGAGGATTTGGATATACCAGCTGAGGAGTTCTTCCCGTGATCCTAGATTTTCTACTTTTGGTATTTTGTCTGGATATTAAGTTTGGAATATTGAGCCCTAGGCTATTTTTTTTTGTTGATATCACTAGAGGAACCATTATTGTGAACCTCTATTTTAGGTGATTGGATTGGCCATCACCGGTGGTTCCTTTTGGTTCCTCACAGTGATATATTCTTTTGCTATCTGTAGTCTTTTGGTTCTTTTTGAAATATTGATATGATGCCTCTGTTCTTTAGACCTTTGTTTATGTTGCCGGCTTTTGTTTGTTACGGCTTATTGAGAAATCAATAAGTTGATGAACCGGCCATTCCTATACCTTGGGGATTGGAAATGTCGGGTTAAATCACGAATACCTCATCCGGATCAACTTTGCCGAAAAGGATAGTATTATCGACATATTGGAGATGAGTGACAACACAATCACCGCTACCCACCGTAATGCCCGAAATTCGATTCAAAATGTGAGACATGGAAATGATGCACCCAAGGTTTCACCGATCAAGTTGAAAATGAAAGGGGAGAGGGGATCTCCCTCTCTTAGACCCCTAGAGCTTTTGAAATAACTAGTGGGCGAGCCATTAACAATCACCGAGAACCAAGATGAGGAAACACAAGCTTCATCCATTTCTTCCAAATGTCATAGAACCCGAATCAAAGCAACATATAGTCTAAGCAATCCTAGTTGACCCGATTGTACACCTTCTCCATGTCTACCTTCCAAACAAAAGCCGACAAGTGAGCAGAATGAACAACCTCATGCGCAATAACAACCTTATCCATGAGCTGACGTCCCTGAACGAAGGTCCCTTACGACTCATATATAATGGAGCCCATTATCCGCTTGAGGTGGTTAGGTAGCAACTTAGCCAAAATTTTACAAAGACAATTAATGAGACAATAGGGAAAAAGTCTTATAGATCAGTCAGAAAGTGGAGCAAAGGCTTCGACAACCTCATAATACAAGTTCTACGGCTGGAACAAAAGAATTAGAAACTGAAGGAACATACTGCCCATATCTTGAAGGGCTAGGGCAATATGAGGCAACAGTTGACCCTCATCCAGAAGGATTAGGCGACTCTGAAGGAGTCCTTGAACAAATTATTCGAGGTATGCTTCCAAGGACGTTGATGAAGTGTTGAAGATTCACTGATGAAGAGCCAACGCTTCATCGATGAACCGCTGACGCTTCGCTTATGAAGCACCTATGCTTCGTTTATGAAGCGGGAACGCTTCTACATGAGAGCATCAACGCTTCGAAATTTTCTATTTCTTGACTAAATAATATGTCTATTTTTCTCATATTACAGGCCAGCACTGTGGTAGGAAGTTTGTTGGGGCTCGCTGGGGAACATTTGATAGTTGTTCCCCAACGAAAAGGTCTCCCGCTGCTCAGGCCTCCAAACCCTAGTCCTAACCCCAAGCGAGAGCCAAACCGCCTATTGTCTCCAAATCCCGATCCGAATCCCACCCGCATCCTCCTGCTGCATCCGAACACGATAGCCAACCCCATGCTCCCTCTGCCCTCAACCCCCAACTTGAACCTCAACCCCATCCTCGCCTTGCCTCCAAATCCCAGCCCCATCCTCCCTCTGCCTCCAAACCCTAGCCTCAACCCCAATCCTAGCCCCATCCTCCTACTCCCCCAAAACCCAGCCCCATCCTCCAACTCCCTCCAAACCCCAACCTCCAACTCTGTCCAAACCCTAACCTCCAACTCCTCCAAACTTGAAGTGAGCCCCATCCTCCTACCTAGCCCCAACCTCCTACCCAAACCCCAAACCCTTACAAAGTCCAACCCCCACCCCCCAACAAACTCCAAACCAAACCCCCAACCCCAACCCCAACCTTAGGCTCCACCTCCATCACCAAATGTGTCTCATGCCGATTACGAGATGCCTCCTTACGCAACCATGCACCAGAGAGAAGTCTTTAGTGCAAGTTGAAGAAGGCAACGATGACGAAGATGGCCCGATGCCTTTAGGAGAAGTGAGAGGAAGGGTAAAGCCCGTCGCGATTTCTCCCTCTCAAACTCTCCCTAAAAGAAAGGAGAGCTGGTCTCTCAACCACCGAAAAGAAGGCCAACTTATGAAGGCTATTTGGGATAAGACCAAGCGGTGAGAAGCAGTAAGTATATCACCCCACCACAGTCATTGTGAAAGTAAGTATATCCCCTTATGTTTTAACTTATGTCTGAATTTGAACATATGACTGTCATCTCAACTATTGGGGGTGGAAAGATTATCGTTGAATTTCACACACCCTGAGCCCCAACATATATAGAAGACCTAGTAAGTTTTAATCCCCATTGAGATTAAACCGCGTCACTTCCTTGATTTCATATTAATATTGTTACCGTTGTATAATGTATGTGTGTACTTTAGGGTCATCGACAAGCGGAGGACATGCAACCTAGACCGATTAAAAAACTTTTGGATGTTCCTGTGGCTTAAATGCATGACCATGGATTTTAAAGAATTTGAGCGGAATAATAAGGACAATGCAGCTTTCCTCCTAGCCGACATAGGGGGACTGTGCAATGCTTACGCTAAATTTTTTGAGGCACAACATGGTGCGAAGCCGATGCAGCGTTTCTTCGTTGATAAGAATCACATATTATCCGTGATGGACTGTAAAGAGATAGTTATTCCAATTCATATTGACGAACCACTCCACTGGGCCCTTGCTTGGGTCACCCCCTTAAGCCATACGATCGTTGTCATGGACCCGTGCCTGGATAAATCTCCAATGTTAAGATCAGGACCTTGGTAAGATTGAGAAGCTTCCAAAGAAGCACTTGTGCTTTTTATTCGAAGCGTTGTCGCTTCTTAACGAGAGCGCCGACGCTTCATCAGTGGGGCATCAACACTCCCCGCGCTTCCATATCGTTGCGTCTGCGGCCCCTTATATTTTCTATATATATATATATATATATGTCTAACCTCTCTCTCCATTTTTTTGACAGACAAGGTATTTACCAGCCCTATTATATATGCACAGTGCAACCGATGCAATTGTTGCGGAGTATCCTTGGAGGTGTGGGGGTGTAAAACATGTGCCACGCCAAGAAAACGGTTATGACTATGGGTTTTTGTCATGAAGTACATTGAGTATCTCAATAAGGACCTCCCGTCCACATTTACACGGGTTGACATCCCTCTCTTCAAGGCCTAGATTGGGCACGCCATCGCTACGTACCAGGAAGAGAATTGGAATGTAGATGACAATGTTGAATCATTGATTTAAATTTTTTATTACACATACAATGTACTTTAAAATTTTTAGTAGGATTTAGAGCATGTACTTTTAAATTTATTGGTATACATTCTTACAAAGGATTCATACAATGTAAACTCAAAACTGTACAATTTATACATAGGATTTATTCATTTTAAAATTTATTATTACACCTCCTTACAATTCATGTTTGTAACATTTATACATGGGAGCCATAACTTGTCATTACAAATCATCTTTCTAATGTAGCGCTACAGCGAGCGCTTCGTAATGGAAGCGCTCGCGCTTCTTGCAAGGAGTGACAACACCCCATATGTCGGCACGCCAACCCTTCTTTCAAGAAGCGACAACACCCCATACCACGATGTTTCTTATTAGTATCCGTGTAGAAAATTATGGAAGAGCAATAGCCTTAATGATAGAATACAAATAGTTGCTGCAATAAATTTGGCGGTTTTGTACAATTTGTACAATTCAACACATAAAATAATTATTATAGTCAATCCACATAATTCAAAATACAGCTCTGATATAATAGGTGCACAAGCATCATAACAAAGCGATAGGTAGATGAAGCACCTACACTTCCAACAGGAAGTGATTGCGCTGTTCATAAAATTGAGTCAGTGTGACTCTGTGATACTGCACTTTTCATCATCCCCTGATCTGTTTGGCCTTGTCCAGAGCTTGCAGCCATCAACCTGACCCTCTTTACCAGGCAAGTTGTGATTTTATAACCAATTGACCACAACCCTTACACTTATTTCTTTGCTTCTTTGATTGTTCAATACGAACCTCCATTCCAAACTTCATTCTATCATTGTTGCTTCACCTACCTTTGGGGGTACATCATACTGAATTTCGCACTGTAATGTCGGCATGCTCTTGCATTGATATTCTTTGGCTCTCTTTGGGGGAGCCGTCTGGAGAGGCCGCGATGCTAGTGCACCTTTCATTCTCCTCTTTCATTCTAATGGCCTTTATGCCTTCTAATAATTTCATCAACCCTCCCAACGTGTAATCCACCAAGTGTTTCGATTGTATCCCCAATTGAATTGACTTGAGTCCGGCTTCTCTCACCTTCCATTTTTTCATCATAGATACATAATTGGATTCCTCATTCTCACCGACCCCCAAACATATTGTACTGTATCTAGCATCTTTCGTCCATCGAAGTAGAACGTACTTAGATGAAATGTGATCTATCTCTTCCTTGAAGTAAACATGAAAGATGTGAGAAAACAACAAACCCTCGGTGTCAAAGTGCTTGCAGGTGGCCGAGGCATCTCCACATTCGAAATAAACTTTGAATGCTCGACCGCTATTTTTTATACCATCTTCATCACTTCTACGCACTTCATATATAATAATCACTGGCTTCCTCTTCTACCACCTTTTGCGACTTAAAAGAGGCAAACTTTCAAAACTCAGTATGGAATCTATCGAACATGATTCTTGTATACACAGTAGCAACACTTCTCGATTGAATTTCCGAACAAGAGATCTAGTGTCGTAGACATTAAGACGAGATCCTCCCTATTTTCTTTATCGTGACGAGATTGGATGACAAGATTGTATTGTTTGATAAATTTCGTCAAACCCGTCTGGGCACTGACATAGCTATCGAAGAATGAATTTATACTTTCACAGCATTGCATAGTGGTCATGCAAGCCCAAAAGGTATCGCTTAAGTAACATGAAATTTATTTCCTTCTAAGAGCATATATTTGGTTGAACCACACATTGTCTTACAATTGAAACTCCTCGACGAGTTTTGCCCATTTTCTTCAAAATCGTCAACTGTTTGACTGAACTTGCACTGATTGTACTTTCTGTCAAAATTCTTAAACCTTAGCTTCAGCTGACAGTGATGGTTCAGTTCATTCCTCCCAATGCGCCATATGCAGAGGCGATGGATGATTCCCGGAAGGACTTCAGAGATGGGATTGCTCATTTCATTGCATTGATCGGTGATAATAGCATTAGATTGCTTATCACCCATGCACTTCAATCATGTTTTAAATAACCAAATAAATGTTTCCTTCGTCTCATCCGTGAGTAACACCGTCCAAAAGCATTGCACGCCAATGATGGGTAACCCTTGTAAATGGGGGCGAAAGGTAACAATAATTTATTTGTTTTGTAAGTGGTGTCAAATATCACCACATCTCTAAACTGTTGATACATAATCTGTGACCTGTGATCAACCCAAAATATACTTTGCGTATGATATTCTTCGTCTAGTTCGACTTCAAAGAAGAAATCTTCTTTATTCTGTCTATCAATGAATGTTTTGATGTCGGTCATGCGCATTGGATGGATGTTACTCTCATTTCTTATCTTCTTTGGGTAATCTCGAGTTTGTTGAGGGCCTACGATCATGCTAGCTTTTCCATCCAAACTCGACAAAACAGTAGAAATCTTCAAAGAAAGAATAATGCCATCAAATGCTCATATCAATGATTTATTTGCCTTGCTCATCTTATTATGAGATTGTAATTCCTTCATCTTCGTAGGCGTAAATAACTGATGATTATGCAGCTTTCTAAATTTCATTTCCTCCCATAACTTTTACTGGTCGATCCTAATTTTCAACCTTGTCTCACATCCGCATCTGTTGTCTCTTGAACACTTTATATTGACATGTAATTTGAACTTGTTTGGCTGCTTGAAACCTTCGAATGGATATACATATTTTCTCTTTATAATTTCACCCTTTGCCGATTTGTAAGTTTTATTTTTTTTAATACTGAAACCAACTTTCTTCGCGTATAAATTGTAGAAGTTATATGCCTCGTCTTCAATTTGAAATTTCAAGCCGATATGTAACTTCCATTTGTCAGATCTATTCTCAGACCCTCCCCCACAATTCAGCGTTTCAATATCTCTATCACAACCAAATGAATCTCCTTCTAAAGAAATAATGGCAAGAGTGAGGTTTAAATCAACACCACCTAAATTGAAATCCCCAATCGAGTCATTTACAGCCCCTGCATTTGGCGAAAATATAGATCAATAACAGGCAAATAAGGCAACCACTTCACAAAAGAAGAGTTGGTGCGGCAATTCTGACGCGTCAACACTTCAATTAAGAAGCGATGGTGTTGCTAATCCGAGACGCCATCATTTCTATCGCTCCACATAAGAAGCGATGGCGGGGATACGCTGAGACCCAACTCTTTACAGAAGAAGCGTTTGCATTGATTATAATTTATATATTTTGAATGTTTATAATTTTATGATCTATATCCTGTAAATAAGTTTTACTGGTCGATCCTAATTTTCAACCTTGTCTCACATCCGTATCTGTCTCTTGAACACTTTATATCGTGTAATTTGAACTTGTTTGGTTGCTTGAAACCTTGAATGGACATACATATTTTCTCTTTATAATTTCACCCTTTTGCCGATTTGTAAGTTTTATTTTTTCTAACACTGAAACCAACTTTCTTTGCGTATAAATTGTAGAAGTTATATGTCTCGTCTTCAGTTTAGAATTTCAAGCAGATATATGGCTTCCATTTGTCAGATCTATTCTCAGACCCTCCCCTACAATTTAGCGTTTCAATATCCCTATCACAACCAAATGAATCTCCTTCTAAAGAAATAATAGCAAGAGTGAGGTTTAAATCAACACCACCTAAATTGAAATCCCCAATCGAGTCATTTACAGCCCCTGCATTTAGTGAAAATATCAATCAATAACAGGCAAATAAGGCAATCGCTTCACAAAAGAAGAGTTGGCGAGGCAATTTTGACGCGTCAACACTTCAATTAAGAAGCGATGGTGTTGCTAATTCAAGACGCCATCATTTCTATCGCTCCACATAAGAAGCGATGGCAGGGATACGCTGAGACCCAACTATTTATAGAAGAAGCGTTTGCATTGATTATAATTCATATATTTCGAATGTTTATAATTTTATGATCTATACCCTGTAAATAAGTTTTACTGGTCGATCCTAATTTTCAACCTTGTCTCACATCCGCATCTGTGGTCTCTTGAACACTTTATATCGACGTGTAATTTGAACTTGTTTAGCTGCTTGAAACCTTCGAATGGACATACATATTTTCTCTTTATAATTTCACCCTTTGCCGATTTGTAAGTTTTATTTTTCTAACCGAAACCAACTTTCTTTGCGTATAAATTGTAGAAGTTATATGCCTGCGTCTTGATTTGAAATTTCAAGCCGATATGTGGCTTTCATTTGTCGAGATCTATTCTCGACCCTCCCCACAATTGACGTTTGATATCTCTATCACAACCAAATGAATCTCCTTCTAAATAAATAATGGCAAGAGTGAGGTTTAAATTAACACCACTTAAATTGAAATCCCCAATTGAGTCATTTATAGTCCTCATTTGGAAAATATCGATCAATAACGTAAATAAGGCAATCACTTCACAAAAGAAGAGTTTAGCGACAATTACGATCGTCAACACTTCAATTAAGAAGCGATGGTGTTGCTAATCCGAGACGCCATCATTTCTATCGCTCCACATAAGAAGCGATGGCGGGAATATGCTGAGACCCAACTCTTTATAGAAGAAGCGTTTGCATTCATTATAATTCATATATTTCGAATGTTTATAATTTTATGATCTATATCCTGTAAATAAATGAGCGAAGAGATCAATCAACTCTGAGCAAATAAAGCAACCGCTTCACTAAGAAGCGATGGCGCGGATACTACGACGCCTCTCTTCACATAAGAAGCGATATCGCTTCCTTTATGAAGCGCCATCACTTCCATCACTTCGCATATGAAGCGTCTTTGGGCTATCTTGAACACCAACTCTTCATAGAAGCATCTGCATCGATTATAATATATATATATATATATATATATATATATATATATATATATATCTTGAATGCTTATTATGTTATGATCTATAACCTGTAGATAAGTGGAGCGGTACTGCACGTAAAACTTACCTCGGATGTCCTTTGTTTAACGTTTCTATCGATTGAGCTTTAGAGAGAGAGAGAGAGAGAGAGAGAGTTGTCTCGGAGATCCACCCACCTTTCGCGGAGAGTCCTCAGCAAGCGCACATGAGAGAGGCGATGAGAGAGAGAGAGAAGAGATGTAGCCTATCTTTGCTTTTTGAATTCATTTACCGCCATATCATGACTTGACATTCTTTTGCCTTTGCATTACCTACCTACATCGGTGTAGGCTCTGCGCTACCTCGTCTCTACCTACCATTGTCGGCAAGATATCTCTACGGCTAACTAACGAGGTTAGTGCAAAACACTTTCCATGTGTCTCGCTTCACATTTGCCATTTTCTCCTTTGCTATATATATATATATATATATATATATATATATATATATATATATATATATGAGGATTGGGACTTTACACCCGAGTGTAGCAAAACAAGCTATACTCAAGTGCCAGATCACCAGCCACATGACATGATCAACCCAATTGGTGCATGTGATTTAAAAGAAAAAAAATCTTTTTTATAACTTTTTTAACCTGGGCGAATGATTAGGTAGAGGTAAGGTCCTCTATGGGGTGCGCCAACTAAGATTTCTAAAAGAGGTGCCATGTGGCCCTCCAAAGTCCAAATCGTATTTTGATGCTTTGAGGATTAACATGACAATGTATAGATTAATTAAAAAAAAATAAACAATCTAATGTCCACTGTGTGATTCACCATATTTAGAAATCACAGTTTATTATAGTTAATTGTTGACATTTCCACTGAAATAGCAATGCCCTCTTCCTTCCTGGCATCCAAAACCAAGGTGTCAAACTCGGTATCGGTATCAGGTATTGGACCAAGGAAGCGATACAAATCGACCGATACTAAGTTGTATCGATTTTTTTTTTTTTTTTTTTTTTTTTTTATAAAGAAAATTGAGGTATTAGCCGATACTCAACATGTATCGATTGATACCGATACCTGTGTTGACACCTCATACATATCGGTACGTCGTGTCGATTTGAAAAAACCGTACCATATCAAAAAATTATTTTGGTTGCATGTGGAGCTCCATGAGGACATTAAAGGGCACGCACACTACTCTATTGACTGACCTAAGCTAAATCTATTAATTATTTATGCCATCATTTGTATAAGTAATTGGGGAAAAGGGCATATTGGTTCAAATGCATTGATGAATCCATGCATTTGAACCCTAGATCACATTCCACATGACCCCAAAACAACACACCCGTTTTAAGATCATGTGACATGTGGTATATAAAAGAATTAAATTTTTTTTTGGTGATTATAACCCTGGTCAATCTTTGGGTACTGCCACCAAGGATCAAAATTTCGGTTTTCGTTTCGGTTTTGGAGGGGACTGCAGCCGAAATTTTGGACCGAAATTTTGGCCGAAAATTTGAATTTCGGCTGAAAGTTTGGCCGATAATTTCAATTACATACATTTGATGACCAAAATTTCGGTCCCAAATTATCGTTTCGGTGGGGACCGAAACCGATAATTTCGGCTGAAATTTTGATCCTTGACTGCCACATACATCCTAGTGTATTGACTTTTTCCCTCTTTGACTACAATTTGGACGGTGGATATATATTAGATCATGTCAAATTTTTTTTGGTGGTCTATCATCTTCCTTGGGAAATTTTTCGTGGCACTTGATCCCTTTTATGGGTGCCACATTGACCCCATTTGGTTAGAATGCATGGATCGCTGGTGCATTTGAACTCATATCCCCAAACCCCAATTAATTGCATAATATTGACATTTAATATGAAGTCTACAATATAACAACAAAAAAAAAATACTAGAATGATTACTTCACAAAGTTTGAATAAATGACCCTATTGAAATTAAAAAGATAAATAAGGGATCCATTACTTGCACCCAAAAAATTGTCTCTTGCACCGAATTTAAAGAGGCTTGGTATCTTATGGACATGCGACATGTGAAAACGCAATCTATGTCGTTTGATTTGAAGTTTATGATCTATAAATCTCGAGTGCATAAGATTGAAGAAAAACACAATACTTAGCATATGATCTATTGTGACCAACTATTGAATCATATAATAGCCTTTAACATGATACTCATCGTATGACAATTGTTCGATCTAGGAGGTACCCATTGTTAAAATTTCATAGAAAGATGTGTGGGTAGGTTTTTCACATGATGGTTCTATGTGTGCTTCAAAACATATTCACTGATTGCTATGAATATTTTTTTAATAAAAGGTTAAGGGTCTCTACAATATTAAAGAGCAACATTGAAATGTTACACTAGTGCCGAGATTACGTGCCACTTGGCATGTGATAAAAATACCTGCCCACGCATGTGATGAAAAAACCTGCCCACTCAAGTGTAGTGTTAAATGTGCCCATTGAAGAACCTTTAAAATTGTCCCGTTTGATCAAGTCTTGGAATATATCACAAGAAAATCTTTATTCTACATATAGATTGACTACCCTATAGAAATAGTATTCCATAATGGTCAAATTCAAATATTTATATCATGGATTGCAACAACAATTTTTCAAGCGGCATAGGAAACCTGAGACCTTTTCCTCCCACGTCTCAATGTAACCGTCCATGGCTGTGAAGTATTTGAAACGCCAAGTCTTTTTAAATATGAGAAGGGCAATGGAACCCCAAAATCCCAATGCAAAAGACATGGCTACGAAGGAGTAAAAATCATAGGATTGTCCATTATTGATTCATCATCATTCTCGTCTTCTTCTCCTGTGTTGCCGGGTTCTGATGAGTTCTTGAATGAGCAACTCTTTTTAACCGGTTTCCCGCATAGATCTGTGTTACCGGTGTAGCTACTCTCCTCGAACGTGTTGAATTGATCTGTCAATGGTATCGGACCTGAGAGATAATTGAAGGAAACAGTGAAAATGGAAAGGGTGTCTATTTGAGTGAGTTGCTGAGGATAGGTCCGATCAACTTGTTATGAGAGAGATCCAAACTCTCTAACTGTTCCATATTTTGAAGGATTCAGGAATAGGACCCGTGAGAAGGTTGTGTGATAGGTTTAGGGAGTGAAGACATTTCAAAGATCCCAATTCTGAAGGTATCTTACCTGTTAGTTGGTTCATAGACAGATCAATCCCAGTCATCAAAGAAAGTGGAAGGCCCTCGTAAGTGTACTCATTGCCCTTGGTGGTGAAGTCAGTTTTGGATTCTATGGTCCAAGAAGAACGGGAGATTCAACCATTGCATGATAGGCTACAGGAACTTCATTTTTCCAAGATGTGATATTGTTGAAACAAGGAGGTATGTTGCCAGAAAGACTGTTATGCGAGAGATCCAACAAATGAAGACTTTGCAATTGACAATAAGCCGTAGGTATGTGCCCTGTAAAGTTGTTCTTCCCCAAAAGGAGTGATTCAACATTAGGAAATGTTGTTGGCAACCAATTGGGCACTGCACCTGACAAGAAGTTGTTTCTAACATCAAGAGTCACCACAGAGTTGCTACGCGATCGCCCATGTGAGCTTGTACTAGTGAACTCATTGCCGTCAAGAAACAGGTACATCAGTTTCGTCATATTCCAATTTGTTGGTATCATCTCCCCAATCAATCTATTGTTAGATAATTTCAGGTAGACTAATGAAGAAGCACTTGCAAGACCAAAGGGAATGCCTCCAAAAAATTTATTGTTAGAAAAGTCTACCAATTGTAGACTGTCACCGAGGAAAGGAGGAAGTGGGCCTGTCAAGACATTTCCTGACATGTTAAGGAAGAATAGGTTTGGGAAATGCAAAGTGAAGTTAGTGGGAAATGAACCATTGAAAGAGTTGAGACTCAAATCTAACAATTCAAGTGTAGTTATGTTGCGAACGGAAGAGGAATTTCACCAACAAGATTGCTTTGGGACAAGGACAAATATTGTAGTTGGTACTGAGTGGATAAGAAACTAGGAATTTCACCTAGTTGACAATTTGAGAGATCTAAAATAAAAAGTTGAAATGTGGGTTCCCAGGTGGTGCCCTCGATTCAACCTCTAATAGTGGATTGTTTGAAAGGGAAAGTTTTGAGACGGAGAGGTTTGCAAACATGGAGAGGTTGACAACGCCATCTAGTTGATTATCATTGAGCAATAGTCTGTTAATGCGAATGCATCAAACATGGAGGAATTCTACCTTCAATTGCATTATTCGAGGACCAGAATGGTTAATTTCCTTAAATTACAAATGCCTGCATTGGAGAAAAATAAGAGTGAGTGAGAGCAGTGATTTGGATATCCAAGCAAGTTTTTAATTAATTAAAAAAGTCAGACTTAAATTTCTTGTTTCAATAGGAAAACTTAAGTCTGAAAAATCATATTGGTAAACATGATGAACCAAGCTTAAAAACATGCAAAATTCGTTGGGGTCCATATAAAATCATATATTTATTTTGCCCTTAAACTTTTCGTCATTTTAGCTGTCGGTTCCTTTTTTATCTCATATAACAAGAGGCCTTTTTCAACTCATATAACAAGAATCCTTTAACAAAATAAAGCATTGTGGAAAAATAACTTTGAAAGCATCTTTTGAAAAATCATATGTGATCCGATTCCGTCTTTTGAAAACCTTTACTTATAAAAATGCAAATAGATCTGGCTTCTCCTATTGAGCTTGGCTGTTAGCTCACCCTCGACTATACGTCACAGGTGCTGAGACTGACCTTGGGTCAGAGGATCTGGAGGACTCCGATTATATTCCCGAGGAGGATTTGGATATACCAGCTGAGGAGTTCTTCCCGTGATCCTAGATTTTCTACTTTTGGTATTTTGTCTGGATATTAAGTTTGGAATATTGAGCCCTAGGCTATTTTTTTTTGTTGATATCACTAGAGGAACCATTATTGTGAACCTCTATTTTAGGTGATTGGATTGGCCATCACCGGTGGTTCCTTTTGGTTCCTCACAGTGATATAATCTTATGCTATCTGTAGTCTTTTGGTTCTTTTGAAATATTGATATGATGCCTCTGTTCTTTAGACCTTTGTTTATGTTGCCGGCTTTTGTTTGTTACGGCTTATTGAGAAATCAATAAGTTGATGAACCGGCCTTTCCTATACCTTAGGGATTGGAAATGTCGGGTCGTCACAGATACCTCATCCGGATCAACTTTGCCGAAAAGGATAGTATTATCGACATATTGGAGATGAGTGACAACACAATCACCGCTACCCACCGTAATGCCCGAAATTCGATTCAAAATGTGAGACATGGAAATGATGCACCCAAGGTTTCACCGATCAAGTTGAAAATGAAAGGGGAGAGGGGATCTCCCTCTCTTAGACCCCTAGAGCTTTTGAAATAACTAGTGGGCGAGCCATTAACAATCACCGAGAACCAAGATGAGGAAACACAAGCTTCATCCATTTCTTCCAAATGTCATAGAACCCGAATCAAAGCAACATATAGTCTAAGCAATCCTAGTTGACCCGATTGTACACCTTCTCCATGTCTACCTTCCAAACAAAAGCCGACAAGTGAGCAGAATGAACAACCTCATGCGCAATAACAACCTTATCCATGAGCTGACGTCCCTGAACGAAGGTCCCTTACGACTCATATATAATGGAGCCCATTATCCGCTTGAGGTGGTTAGGTAGCAACTTAGCCAAAATTTTACAAAGACAATTAATGAGACAATAGGGAAAAAGTCTTATAGATCAGTCAGAAAGTGGAGCAAAGGCTCCGACAACCTCATAATACAAGTTCTACGGCTGGAACAAAAGAATTAGAAACTGAAGGAACATACTGCCCATATCTTGAAGGGCTAGGGCAATATGAGGCAACAGTTGACCCTCATCCAGAAGGATTAGGCGACTCTGAAGGAGTCCTTGAACAAATTATTCGAGGTATGCTTCCAAGGACGTTGATGAAGTGTTGAAGATTCACTGATGAAGAGCCAACGCTTCATCGATGAACCGCTGACGCTTCGCTTATGAAGCACCTATGCTTCGTTTATGAAGCGGGAACGCTTCTACATGAGAGCATCAACGCTTCGAAATTTTCTATTTCTTGACTAAATAATATGTCTATTTTTCTCATATTACAGGCCAGCACTGTGGTAGGAAGTTTGTTGGGACTCGCTAGGGAACATTTGAGAGTTGTCCCCCAACGAAAAGGGTCTCCCGCTGCTCAGGCCTCCAAACCCTAGTCCTAACCCCAAGCGAGAGCCAAACCGCCTATTGTCTCCAAATCCCAATCCCAATCCCACCCCCATCCTCCTACTGCATCCGAACACGATAGCCAACCCCATCCTCCCTCTGCCTTCAAACCCCAACTTGAACCTCAACCCCATCCTCGCCTTGCCTCCAAATCCCAGCCCCATCCTCCCTCTGCCTCCAAACCCTAGCCTCAACCCCAATCCTAGCCCCATCCTCCTACTCCCCCAAAAACCAGCCCCAACCTCCAACTCCCTCCAAACCCCAACCTCCAACTCTGTCCAAACCCTAACCTCCAACTCCCTCCAAACTTGAAGCTGAGCCCCATCCTCCTACCTAGCCCCAACCTCCTACCCAGTCCAAACCCCAAACTCTTACAAAGTCCAAACCCCAACCTCCAACAAAGTCCAAACCAAAACCCCAACCCCAACCCCAACCTTAGGCTCCACCTCCATCACCAAATGTGTCTCATGCCACTGATTCTGAGATGCCCCTTACGCAACCATGCACCGAAGAGAAGTCTTTAGTGCAAGTTGAAGAAGGCAACGATGACGAAGATGGCCCAGTCGTCTTTAGGAGAAGTGAGAGGAACCGGGGTAAAGCCCCCGTCGCGATTTCTCCCTCTCAAACTCTCCCTAAAAGAAAGGGAGAGCTGGTCTCTCAACCCTGCCAAAAGAAGGCCCACCGCATCAGCGATAACCTATATGAAGGCTATTTGGGATAAGACCAACAGTGAGAACGAGTAAGTATATCACCCCACCACAGTCATTGTGAAAGTAAGTATATCCCCTTATGTTTTAACTTATGTCTGAATTTGAACATATGACTGTCATCTCAACTATTGGGGGTGGAAAGATTATCGTTGAGCTGCTGCACACCTGCACCCAACGAGCCCCAACATATATAGAAGACCTAGTAAGTTTTAATCCCCATTGAGATTAAAACGCGTCACTTCCTTGATTTCATATTAATATTTTTACCGTTGTATGCAGATAATGTCTGTGTACTTTAGGGTCATCGACAAGCGGGAGGACATGCAACCTAGACTGATTAAAAAAACTTTTCGGATGTTCCCTGTGGCGCTTAAATGCATGACCATGGATTTTAAAGAATTTGAGCGGAATAATAAGGACAATGCAGCTTTCCTCCTAGCCGACATAGGGGGACTGTGCAATGCTTACGCTAAATTTTTTGAGGCACAACATGGTGCGAAGCCGATGCAGCGTTTCTTCGTTGATAAGAATCACATATTATCCGTGATGGACTGTAAAGAGATAGTTATTCCAATTCATATTGACGAACCACTCCACTGGGCCCTTGCTTGGGTCACCCCCTTAAGCCATACGATCGTTGTCATGGACCCGTGCCTGGATAAATCTCCAATGTTAAGATCAGGACCTTGGTAAGATTGAGAAGCTTCCAAAGAAGCACTTGTGCTTTTTATTCGAAGCGTTGTCGCTTAAACTAGAGAGCGCCGACGCTTCATCAGTGGGGCATCAACACTCCCCGCGCTTCCATATCGTTGCGTCTGCGGCCCCTTATATTTTCTATATATATATATATATATATATGTCTAACCTCTCTCTCCATTTTTTTGACAGACAAGGTATTTACCAGCCCTATTATATATGCACAGTGCAACCGATGCAATTGTTGCGGAGTATCCTTGGAGGTGTGGGGGTGTAAAACATGTGCCACGCCAAGAAAACGGTTATGACTATGGGTTTTTGTCATGAAGTACATTGAGTATCTCAATAAGGACCTCCCGTCCACATTTACACGGGTTGACATCCCTCTCTTCAAGGCCTAGATTGGGCACGCCATCGCTACGTACCAGGAAGAGAATTGGAATGTAGATGACAATGTTGAATCATTGATTTAAATTTTTTATTACACATACAATGTACTTTAAAATTTTTAGTAGGATTTAGAGCATGTACTTTTAAATTTATTGGTATACATTCTTACAAAGGATTCATACAATGTAAACTCAAAACTGTACAATTTATACATAGGATTTATTCATTTTAAAATTTATTATTACACCTCCTTACAATTCATGTTTGTAACATTTATACATGGGAGCCATAACTTGTCATTACAAATCATCTTTCTAATGTAGCGCTACAGCGAGCGCTTCGTAATGGAAGCGCTCGCGCTTCTTGCAAGGAGTGACAACACCCCATATGTCGGCACGCCAACGCTTCTTTCAAGAAGCGACAACACCCCATACCACGATGTTTCTTATTAGTATCCGTGTAGAAAATTATGGAAGAGCAATAGCCTTAATGATAGAATACAAATAGTTGCTGCAATAAATTTGGCGGTTTTGTACAATTTGTACAATTCAACACATAAAATAATTATTATAGTCAATCCACATAATTCAAAATACAGCTCTGATATAATAGGCGCACAAGCATCATAACAAAGCGATAGGTAGACGAAGCACCCACACTTCATATGCGAAGCGCCTACACTTCCAACAGGAAGTGATTGCGTTGTTCATAAAATTGAGTAAGTGTGACTGTGATACTGCACTTTTCATCATCCCCTGTTCTGTTTGGCTTTTTCCAGAGCTTGCAGCCATCAACCTGACCCTCTTTACCAGGCAAGTTGTGATTTTATAACCAATTGACCACAACCCTTACACTTATTTCTTTGCTTCTTTGATTGTTCAATACGAACCTCCATTCCAAACTTTATTCTATCATTGTTGCTTCACCTACCTTTGGGGGTACATCATACTGGATCTCGCACTGTAATGTCGGCATGCTCTTGCATTGATATTCTTTGTCTCTCTTTAGAGGAGCCGTCTAGAGAGGCCACGATGGTAGTGCACCTTTCATTCTAATGGCCTTTATGCCTTCTAATAATTTCATCAACCCTCCCAACGTGTAATCCACCAAGCGTTTCGATTGTATCCCCAATTGAATTGACTTGAGTCCGGCTTCTCTCACCTTCCATATTTTCATCATAGATACAGAATTGGATTCCTCATTCTCACCGACCCTCAAACATATTGTACTGTATCTAGCATCTTTCGTCCATCGAAGTAGAACGTACTTATATGAAATGTGATCTACCTCTTCCTTGAAGTAAACATGGAAGATGTGAGAACACAACAAACCCTCGGTGTCGAAGTGCTTGCAGGTGGCCGAGGCATCTCCACATTCGAAACAAACTTTGAATGCTCGATCGCTATTTTCTGTACCATCTTCATCACTTCTACGCACTTCATATATAATAATCATTGGCCTCCTCTTCGACCACCTTTTGCGACTTAAAAGAGGCAAACTTTCAAAACTCAGTGTGAAATCTATCGAACATGGTTCTTGTATACACAGTAGCGACACTTATCAATTGAATTTTTCAACAAGAGATCTAGTGTCGTAGACATTAAGACGAGATCCTCCCTATTTTCTTTATCATGACGAGATTGGATGACAAGATCGTATTGCTTGATAAATTCCACCCGTCTGGGCACTGACATAGCTTTCGAACAATGAATTTATACTTTCACAGCATTGCATAGTGGTCATGCAAACCCAAAAGGTATCGCTTAAGTAACATGCAATTTATTTCCTTCTAAGAGCATATATTTGGTTGAACCACACATTGTCTTACAATTGAAACTCCTCGAGTTTTGCCCATTTTCTTCAAAATCGTCCAACTGTTTGGTGAACTTGCACCGATTGTACTTACATCCAAAATTCTTAAACCTTAAAGCGGTGATAGTTGATTCATTTCCTCCCAATCGCCATATCAGGAGGCGATGGATGATTCCCGGAAGGACTTCAGAGATGGGATTGCTCATTTCATTGCATTGATCGGTGATAATAGCATTAGATTGCTTATCACCCATGCACTTCAATCATGTTTTAAATAACCAAATAAATGTTTCCTTCGTCTCATCCGTGAGTAACACACGTCCAAAAAGCATTGCCTGCCAATGATGGCTGACCCTTGTAAATGGGGCGAAAGGTAACAATAATTTATTTGTTTTGTAAGTGGTGTCAAATATCACCACATCTCTAAACTGTTGATACATAATCTGTGACCTGTGATCAACCCAAAATATACTTTGCGTATGATATTCTTCGTCTAGTTCGACTTCAAAGAAGAAATCTTCTTTATTCTGTCTATCAATGAATGTTTTGATGTCGGTCATGCGCATTGGATGGATGTTACTCTCATTTCTTATCTTCTTTGGGTAATCTCGAGTTTGTTGAGGGCCTACGATCATGCTAGCTTTTCCATCCAAACTCGACAAAACAATAGAAATCTTCAAAGAAAGAATAATGCCATCAAATGCTCATATCAATGATTTATTTGCCTTGCTCTTCTTATTATGAGTTTGTAATTCCTTCATCTTCGTTGGCGTAAATAACTGATGATTATGCAGCTTTCTAAATTTCATTTCCTCCCATAACTTTTACTGGTCGATCCTAATTTTCAACCTTGTCTCACATCCGCATCTGTTGTCTCTTGAACACTTTATATTGACATGTAATTTGAACTTGTTTGGCTGCTTGAAACCTTCGAATGGATATACATATTTTCTCTTTATAATTTCACCCTTTGCCGATTTGTAAGTTTTATTTTTTTTAATACTGAAACCAACTTTCTTCGCGTATAAATTGTAGAAGTTATATGCCTCGTCTTCAATTTGAAATTTCAAGCCGATATGTAACTTCCATTTGTCAGATCTATTCTCAGACCCTCCCCCACAATTCAGCGTTTCAATATCTCTATCACAACCAAATGAATCTCCTTCTAAAGAAATAATGGCAAGAGTGAGGTTTAAATCAACACCACCTAAATTGAAATCCCCAATCGAGTCATTTACTCGCATTTGGCTTAAAATATAGATCAATAATAAATAAGGCAACCACTTCACAAAAGAAGAGTTGGCGCGACAATTCTAACGCGTCAACACTTCAATTAAGAAGCGATGGTGTTGCTAATCCGAGACGCCATCATTTCTATCGCTCCACATAAGAAGCGATGGCGGGGATACGCTGAGACCCAACTCTTTACAGAAGAAGCGTTTGCATTGATTATAATTCATATATTTCGAATGTTTATAATTTTATGATCTATATTCTGTAAATAAGTTTTATTGGTCGATCCTAATTTTCAACATTGTCTCACATCCGCATCTGTTGTCTCTTGAATACTTTATATCGACGTGTAATTTGAACTTGTTTGGCTGCTTGAAACCTTCGAATGGACATACATATTTTTCTTTATAATTTCATAATTTGCCGATTTGTAAGTTTTATTTTTTCTAACACTGAAACCAACTTTCTTTGCGTATAAATTGTAGAAGTTATATGCCTCGTCTTTAGTTTGGAATTTCAAGCCGATATGTGGCTTCCATTTGTCAGATCTATTCTCAGACCCTCCCCCATAATTCAGCGTTTCGATATCCCTATCACAACCAAATGAATCTTCTTTTAAAGAAATAATGGCAAGAGTGAGGTTTAAATTAACACCACCTAAATTGAAATCCCCAATTGAGTCATTTACACGCATTTAGTGAAAATATCAATCAATAACAGTAAATAAGGCAATCGCTTCACAAAGAAGAGTTGGCGAGGCAATTTTGACGCCAACACTTCAATTAAGAAGCGATGGTGTTGCTAATTCAAGACGACATCATTTCTATCGCTCCACATAAGAAGCGATGGCGAGGATCTGTTGAGACCCAACTATTTATAGAAGAAGCGTTTGCATTGATTATAATTCATATATTTCGAATGTTTATAATTTTATGATCTATACCCTGTAAATAAGTTTTACTGGTCGATCCTAATTTTCAACCTTGTCTCACATCCGCCGTGGTCTCTTGAACACTTTATATCGACGTGTAATTTGAACTTGTTTAGTGCTTGAAACCTTCGAATGGACATACATATTTTCTCTTTATAATTTCACCCTTTGCCGATTTGTAAGTTTTATTTTTCTAACACCGAAACCAACTTTCTTTATGTATAAATTGTAGAAGTTATATGCCTGCCTTCGCTTTGAAATTTCAAGCCGATATGTGGCTTTCATTTGTCAGATCTATTCTCAGACCCTCCCCCACAATTCAGCGTTTCGATATCTCTATCACAACCAAATGAATCTCCTTCTAAATAAATAATGGCAAGAGTGAGGTTTAAATTAACACCACTTAAATTGAAATCCCCAATTGAGTCATTTATAGTCCCTGCATTTGGCGAAAATATCGATCAATAACAGTAAATAAGGCAATCACTTCACAAAAGAAGAGTTGGCGCGACAATTACGATCGGCCAACACTTCAATTAAGAAGCGATGGTGTTGCTAATCCGAGACGCCATCATTTCTATCGCTCCACATAAGAAGCGATGGCGAATATCTTTGAGACCCAACTCTTTATAGAAGAAGCGTTTGCATTCATTATAATTCATATATTTCGAATGTTTATAATTTTATGATCTATATCCTGTAAATAAATGAACGAAGAGATCAATCAACTACGAGCAAATAAAGCAACCGCTTCACTAAGAAGCGATGGCGCGGATACTCTGAGACGCCCTCTCTTCACATAAGAAGCGATATCGCTTCCTTTATGAAGCGCCATCACTTCCATCACTTCGCATATGAAGCGATGCTGGGCTATGCTGAACACCAACTCTTCATAGAAGAAGCATCTGCATCGATTATAATATATATATATATATATATATATATATATATATATATATATCTTGAATGCTTATTATGTTATGATCTATAAAGAGATAAGGACTGGTTAAGCCTGCACAACGAAAACTTACCTCGATGTCACCGCTTAACGCTTTCTATCGATCGAGCTTTAGAGAGAGAGAGAGAGAGAGAGAGAGAGAGAGAGAGAGAGAGAGAGTTGTCTCAGAGATCCCACCCCAGCCTTTCCGCGGAGAGTCCTGCAACGAAGCGCACATGAGAGAGAGACGATGAGAAAGAGAGAGACAGAGAAGAGAGATGTAGCCTATGCTGCTTTTTGAATTCATTTACCGCCATATCATGACTTGACATTCTTTTGCCGCCTGCATTACCTACCTCTGTCAGGTGTAGGCTCTGCGCTACCTACGTCTCTACCTACCATTGTCAGCAAGATATCTCGGCTGTGGCTAACCAGGGTTAGTGCAAAAACACTTTCCATGTGTCTGCTTCACATTGGCAGGCCGGGCGCATTTTCTCCTTTGCTATATATATATATATATATATATATATATATATATATATATATATATATATGAGGATTGGGACTTTACACCCGAGTGTAGCAAAACAAGCTATACTCAAGTGCCAGATCACCAGCCACATGACATGATCAACCCAATTGGTGCATGTGATTTAAAAGAAAAAAAATCTTTTTTATAACTTTTTTAACCTGGGCGAATGATTAGGTAGAGGTAAGGTCCTCTATGGGGTGCGCCAACTAAGATTTCTAAAAGAGGTGCCATGTGGCCCTCCAAAGTCCAAATCGTATTTTGATGCTTTGAGGATTAACATGACAATGTATAGATTAATTAAAAAAAAATAAACAATCTAATGTCCACTGTGTGATTCACCATATTTAGAAATCAGCTTTATTATAGTTAATTGTTGACATTTCCTTTGAAATAGCAATGCCCTCTTCCTTCCCGCATCCAAAACCAAGGTGTCAAACTCGCATCGGTATCGTATTGGACCAAGGAGAACTGATACAAATCGGCCGATACTAAGTTGTATCGATTTTTTTTTTTTTTTTTTTTTTTTTTTTTTTTTTATAAAGAAAATTGAGGTATTAGCCGATACTCAACATGTATCGATTGATACCGATACCTGAGTTGACACCTCATACATATCGGGCGCCCGATACGTGTCGATTTGCCGAAAACCGTTACGTATTGGTATCCCGATATTTGATACCATATCAAAAAATTATTTTGGTTGCATGTGGAGCTCCATGAGGACATTAAAGGGCACGCACACTACTCTATTGACTGACCTAAGCTAAATCTATTAATTATTTATGCCATCATTTGTATAAGTAATTGGGGAAAAGGGCATATTGGTTCAAATGCATTGATGAATCCATGCATTTGAACCCTAGATCACATTCCACATGACCCCAAAACAACACACCCGTTTTAAGATCATGTGACATGTGGTATATAAAAGAATTAAATTTTTTTTTGGTGATTATAACCCTGGTCAATCTTTGGGTACTGCCACCAAGGATCAAAATTTCGGTTTTCGTTTCGGTTTTGGAGGGGATCATTGAAATTTTGGACGAAATTTTGGAAAATTTGAATTTCGGCTGAAAGTTTGGCCGATAATTTCAATTACATACATTTGATGACCAAAATTTGGTCCCAAATTATCGTTCGGTGGGGACCGAAACCGATAATTTCGGCTGAAATTTTGATCCTTGACTGCCACATACATCCTAGTGTATTGACTTTTTCCCTCTTTGACTACAATTTGGACGGTGGATATATATTAGATCATGTCAAATTTTTTTTGGTGGTCTATCATCTTCCTTGGGAAATTTTTCGTGGCACTTGATCCCTTTTATGGGTGCCACATTGACCCCATTTGGTTAGAATGCATGGATCGCTGGTGCATTTGAACTCATATCCCCAAACCCCAATTAATTGCATAATATTGACATTTAATATGAAGTCTACAATATAACAACAAAAAAAAAATACTAGAATGATTACTTCACAAAGTTTGAATAAATGACCCTATTGAAATTAAAAAGATAAATAAGGGATCCATTACTTGCACCCAAAAAATTGTCTCTTGCACCGAATTTAAAGAGAGGCTTGGTATCTTATGGACATGCGACATGTGAAAACGCAATCTATGTCGTTTGATTTGAAGTTTATGATCTATAAATCTCGAGTGCATAAGATTGAAGAAAAACACAATACTTAGCATATGATCTATTGTGACCAACTATTGAATCATATAATAGCCTTTAACATGATACTCATCGTATGACAATTGTTCGATCTAGGAGGTACCCATTGTTAAAATTTCATAGAAAGATGTGTGGGTAGGTTTTTCACATGATGGTTCTATGTGTTTTTCAAAACATATTCACTGATTGCTATGAATATTTTTTTTTAATAAAAAGGTTAAGGGGTCTCTACAATATTAAAAGAGCAACATTGAAATGTTACACTAGTGCCGAGATTACGTGCCACTTGGCATGTGATAAAAATACCTGCCCACGCATGTGATGAAAAAACCTGCCCACTCAAGTGTAGTGTTAAATGTGCCCATTGAAGAACCTTTAAAATTGTCCCGTTTGATCAAGTCTTGAATATATCACAAGAAAATCTTTATTCTACATATAGATTGACTACCCTATAGAAATAGTATTCCATAATGGTCAAATTCAAATATTTATATCATGGATTGCAACAACAATTTTTCAAGCGGCATAGGAAACCTGAGACCTTTTCCTCCCACGTCTCAATGTAACCGTCCATGGCTGTGAAGTATTTGAAACGCCAAGTCTTTTTAAATATGAGAAGGGCAATGAAACCCCAAAATCCCAATGCAAAAGACATGGCTACGAAGGAGTAAAAATCATAGGATTGTCCATTATTGATTCATCATCATTCTCGTCTTCTTCTCCTGTGTTGCCGGGTTCTGATGAGTTCTTGAATGAGCAACTCTTTTAACCGGTTTCCGCAGATCTGTGTTACCGTGTAGCTACTCTCCTCGAACGTGTTGAATTGATCTGTCAATGGTATCGGACCTGAGAGATAATTGAAGGAAACAGTGAAAATGGAAAGGGTGTCTATTTGAGTGAGTTGCTGAGGGATAGGTCCGATCAACTTGTTATGAGAGAGATCCAAACTCTCTAACTGTTCCATATTTTTGAAGGATTCAGGAATAGGACCCGTGAGAAGGTTGTGTGATAGGTTTAGGGAGTGAAGACATTTCAAAGATCCCAATTCTGAAGGTATCTTAGTTAGTTGGTTCATAGACAGATCAATCCCCATCAAAGAAAGTGGAAGGCCCTCGTAAGTGTACTCATTGCCCTTGGTGGTGAAGTCAGTTTTGGATTCTATGGTCCAAGAAGAACGGGGAGATTCAACCATTGCATGATAGGCTACAGGAACTTCATTTTTCCAAGATGTGATATTGTTGAAACAAGGAGGTATGTTGCCAGAAAGACTGTTATGCGAGAGATCCAACAAATGAAGACTTTGCAATTGACAATAAGCCGTAGGTATGTGCCCTGTAAAGTTGTTCTTCCCCAAAAGGAGTGATTCAACATTAGGAAATGTTGTTGGCAACCAATTGGGCACTGCACCTGACAAGAAGTTGTTTCTAACATCAAGAGTCACCACAGAGTTGCTACGCGATCGCCATGTGAGCTTGTACTAGTGAACTCATTGCCGTCAAGAAACAGGTACATCAGTTTCGTCATATTCCAATTTGTTGGTATCATCTCCCAATCAATCTATTGTTAGATAATTTCAGGTAGACTAATGAAGAAGCACTTGCAAGACCAAAGGAATGCCTCCAAAAATTTATTGTTAGAAAAGTCTACCAATTGTAGACTGTCACCGAGGAAAGGAGGAAGTGGGCTGTCAAGACATTTCTGACATGTTAAGGAAGAATAGGTTTGGGAAATGCAAAGTGAAGTTAGTGGAAATGAACCATTGAAAGAGTTGAGACTCAAATCTAACAATTCAAGTGTAGTTATGTTGAAGAACGGAAGAGGAATTTCACCAACAAGATTGCTTTGGGACAAGGACAAATATTGTAGTTGGTACTGAGTGGATAAGAAACTAGGAATTTCACCTAGTTGACAATTTGAGAGATCTAAAATAAAAAGTTGAAATGTGGGTTCCCAGGTGGTGCCCTCAGATTCAACCTCTAATAGTGGATTGTTTGAAAGGGAAAGTTTTGAGAGACTGGAGAGGTTTGCAAACATGGAGAGGTTGACAACGCCATCTAGTTGATTATCATTGAGCAATAGCTGTTGAAGCGAATGCATCTGCCCGAAACATGGAGGAATTCTACCTTCAATTGCATTATTGCTGAGGACCAGAATGGTTAATTTCCTTAAATTACAAATGCCTGCATTGGAGAAAAATAAGAGTGAGTGAGAGCAGTGATTTGGATATCCAAGCAAGTTTTTAATTAATTAAAAAAGTCAGACTTAAATTTCTTGTTTCAATAGGAAAACTTAAGTCTGAAAAATCATATTGGTAAACATGATGAACCAAGCTTAAAAACATGCAAAATTCGTTGGGGTCCATATAAAATCATATATTTATTTTGCCCTTAAACTTTTCGTCATTTTAGCTGTCGGTTCCTTTTTTATCTCATATAACAAGAGGCCTTTTTCAACTCATATAACAAGAATCCTTTAACAAAATAAAGCATTGTGGAAAAATAACTTTGAAAGCATCTTTTGAAAAATCATATGTGATCCGATTCCGTCTTTTGAAAACCTTTACTTATAAAAATGCAAATAGATCTGGCTTCTCCTATTGAGCTTGGCTGTTAGCTCACCCTCGACTATACGTCACAGGTGCTGAGACTGACCTTGGGTCAGAGGATCTGGAGGACTCCGATTATATTCCCGAGGAGGATTTGGATATACCAGCTGAGGAGTTCTTCCCGTGATCCTAGATTTTCTACTTTTGGTATTTTGTCTGGATATTAAGTTTGGAATATTGAGCCCTAGGCTATTTTTTTTTGTTGATATCACTAGAGGAACCATTATTGTGAACCTCTATTTTAGGTGATTGGATTGGCCATCACCGGTGGTTCCTTTTGGTTCCTCACAGTGATATATTCTTTTGCTATCTGTAGTCTTTTGGTTCTTTTTGAAATATTGATATGATGCCTCTGTTCTTTAGACCTTTGTTTATGTGGCGGGCTTTTGTTTGTTACGGCTTATTGAGAAATCAATAAGTTGATGAACCGGCCTTTCCTATACCTTAGGGATTGGAAATGTCGGGTCGTCACAGATACCTCATCCGGATCAACTTTGCCGAAAAGGATAGTATTATCGACATATTGGAGATGAGTGACAACACAATCACCGCTACCCACCGTAATGCCCGAAATTCGATTCAAAATGTGAGACATGGAAATGATGCACCCAAGGTTTCACCGATCAAGTTGAAAATGAAAGGGGAGAGGGGATCTCCCTCTCTTAGACCCCTAGAGCTTTTGAAATAACTAGTGGGCGAGCCATTAACAATCACCGAGAACCAAGATGAGGAAACACAAGCTTCATCCATTTCTTCCAAATGTCATAGAACCCGAATCAAAGCAACATATAGTCTAAGCAATCCTAGTTGACCCGATTGTACACCTTCTCCATGTCTACCTTCCAAACAAAAGCCGACAAGTGAGCAGAATGAACAACCTCATGCGCAATAACAACCTTATCCATGAGCTGACGTCCCTGAACGAAGGTCCCTTACGACTTAGATATAATGGAGCCCATTATCCGCTTGAGGTGGTTAGGTAGCAACAGCCAAAATTTTACAAAGACAATTAATGAGACAATAGGGAAAAGTCTTATAGATCGTAAAGTGGAGCAAAAGGCTTCGACAACCTCATAATACAAGTTCTCTGGTGGAACAAAGAATTAGAAATCGAAGGAACATCGCCCATATCTTGAAGGGCTAGGGCAATATGAGGCAACAATTGACCCTCATCCGGATTAGGCGACTCAAGGAGTCCTTGAACAAATTATTAGGTATGCTTCCAAGGCGTTGATGAAGTGTTGAAGATTCAGCGATGAAGAGCCAACGCTTCATCGATGAACGACGCCGCTTATGAAGCACCTATGCTTCGTTTATGAAGCGAACGCTTCTACATGAGAGCATCAACGAAATTTTCTATTTCTTGACTAAATAATATGTCTATTTTTCTCATATTACGCCAGACCTGTGGTAGGAAGTTTGTTGGGACTAAGCTAGGGAACATTTGAGAGTTGTCCCCCAACGAAAAGGGTCTCCATTGCTCAGCCTCCAAACCCTAGTCCTAACCAAGCGAGAGCCAAACCGCCTATTGTCTCCAAATCCCAATCCCAATCCCACCCCATCCTCCCTCGCATCCGAACACGATAGCCCCCATCCTCCTCCGCTTCAAACCCCAACTTGAACCTCAACCCCATCCTCGCCTTGCCTCCAAATCCCAGCCCCATCCTCCTCCGCCTCCAAACCCTAGCCTCAACCCCAATCCTAGCCCCATCCTCCTACTCCCCAAAACCCAGCCCCATCCTCCAACTCCTCCAAACCCCAACCTCCAACTCTGTCCAAACCCTAACCTCCAACTCCTCCAAACTTGAAGAGCCCCATCCTCCTACCTAGCCCCAACCTCCTACCCAGTCAAACCCCAAACTCTTACAAAGTCCAAACCCCAACCTCCAACAAAGTCCAAACCAAAACCCCAACCCCAACCCCAACCTTAGGCTCCACCTCCATCACCAAATGTGTCTCATGCCACTGATTCTGAGATGCCCTTACGCAACCATGCACCGAAGAGAAGTCTTTAGTGCAAGTTGAAGAAGGCAACGATGACGAAGATGGCCCAGTCGTCTTTAGGAGAAGTGAGAGGAACCGGGGTAAAGCCCCCGCCGTGATTTCTCCCTCTCAAACTCTCCCTAAAAGAAAGGGAGAGCTGGTCTCTCAACCCTGCCAAAAAAAGGCCAACCCCCCCCCGCATCAGCGATAGCCTATATGAAGGCTATTTGGGATAAGACCAACAGTGAGAACGAGTAAGTATATCACCCCACCACAGTCATTGTGAAAGTAAGTATATCCCCTTATGTTTTAACTTATGTCTGAATTTGAACATATGACTGTCATCTCAACTATTGGGGGTGGAAAGATTATCGTTGAGCTGCTGCACACCTGCACCCAACGAGCCCCAACATATATAGAAGACCTAGTAAGTTTTAATCCCCATTGAGATTAAAACGCGTCACTTCCTTGATTTCATATTAATATTTTTACCGTTGTATGCAGATAATGTCTGTGTACTTTAGGGTCATCGACAAGCGGGAGGACATGCAACCTAGACTGATTAAAAAAACTTTTCGGATGTTCCCTGTGGCGCTTAAATGCATGACCATGGATTTTAAAGAATTTGAGCGGAATAATAAGGACAATGCAGCTTTCCTCCTAGCCGACATAGGGGGACTGTGCAATGCTTACGCTAAATTTTTTGAGGCACAACATGGTGCGAAGCCGATGCAGCGTTTCTTCGTTGATAAGAATCACATATTATCCGTGATGGACTGTAAAGAGATAGTTATTCCAATTCATATTGACGAACCACTCCACTGGGCCCTTGCTTGGGTCACCCCCTTAAGCCATACGATCGTTGTCATGGACCCGTGCCTGGATAAATCTCCAATGTTAAGATCAGGACCTTGGTAAGATTGAGAAGCTTCCAAAGAAGCACTTGTGCTTTTTATTCGAAGCGTTGTCGCTTCTTAACGAGAGCGCCGACGCTTCATCAAGCAAGCATCAACACTTCGCGCTTCCATATCGCTAGCGTCATGCCCTTATATTTTCTATATATATATATATATATATATGTCTAACCTCTCTCTCCATTTTTTTGACAGACAAGGTATTTACCAGCCCTATTATATATGCACAGTGCAACCGATGCAATTGTTGCGGAGTATCCTTGGAGGTGTGGGGGTGTAAAACATGTGCCACGCCAAGAAAACGGTTATGACTATGGGTTTTTGTCATGAAGTACATTGAGTATCTCAATAAGGACCTCCCGTCCACATTTACACGGGTTGACATCCCTCTCTTCAAGGCCTAGATTGGGCACGCCATCGCTACGTACCAGGAAGAGAATTGGAATGTAGATGACAATGTTGAATCATTGATTTAAATTTTTTATTACACATACAATGTACTTTAAAATTTTTAGTAGGATTTAGAGCATGTACTTTTAAATTTATTGGTATACATTCTTACAAAGGATTCATACAATGTTAGCTCAAACGCATAATTTATACATAGGATTTATTCATTTTAAAATTTATTATTACACCTCCTTACAATTCATGTTTGTAACATTTATACATGGGAGCCATAACTTGTCATTACAAATCATCTTTCTAATGTAGCGCTACAGCGAGCGCTTCGTAATGGAAGCGCTCGCGCTTCTTGCAAGGAGTGACAACACCCCATATGTCGGCACGCCAACGCTTCTTTCAAGAAGCGACAACACCCCATACCACGATGTTTCTTATTAGTATCCGTGTAGAAAATTATGGAAGAGCAATAGCCTTAATGATAGAATACAAATAGTTGCTGCAATAAATTTGGCGGTTTTGTACAATTTGTACAATTCAACACATAAAATAATTATTATAGTCAATCCACATAATTCAAAATACAGCTCTGATATAATAGGTGCACAAGCATCATAACAAAGCGATAGGTAGATGAAGCACCTACACTTCCAACAGGAAGTGATTGCGCTGTTCATAAAATTGAGTCAGTGTGACTCTGTGATACTGCACTTTTCATCATCCCCTGATCTGTTTGGCCTTGTCCAGAGCTTGCAGCCATCAACCTGACCCTCTTTACCAGGCAAGTTGTGATTTTATAACCAATTGACCACAACCCTTACACTTATTTCTTTGCTTCTTTGATTGTTCATCTGAACCTCCATTCCAAACTTCATTCTATCATTGTTGCTTCACCTACCTTTGGGGTACATCATCTGAATTTCAGACCGTAATGTCGGCATGCTCTTGCATTGATATTCTTTGGCTCTCTTTGGGGAGCCGTGCGAGAGGCGTGATGCTAGTGCACCTTTCATTCTCCTCTTTCATTCTAATGGCCTTTATGCCTTCTAATAATTTCATCAACCCTCCCAACGTGTAATCCACCAAGTGTTTCGATTGTATCCCCAATTGAATTGACTTGAGTCCGGCTTCTCTCACCTTCCATTTTTTCATCATAGATACATAATTGGATTCCTCATTCTCACCGACCCCCAAACATATTGTACTGTATCTAGCATCTTTCGTCCATCGAAGTAGAACGTACTTAGATGAAATGTGATCTATCTCTTCCTTGAAGTAAACATGAAAGATGTGAGAAAACAACAAACCCTCGGTGTCAAAGTGCTTGCAGGTGGCCGAGGCATCTCCACATTCGAAATAAACTTTGAATGCTCGACCGCTATTTTTTATACCATCTTCATCACTTCTACGCACTTCATATATAATAATCACTGGCTTCCTCTTCTACCACCTTTTGCGACTTAAAAGAGGCAAACTTTCAAAACTCAGTATGGAATCTATCGAACATGATTCTTGTATACACAGTAGCAACACTTCTCGATTGAATTTCCGAACAAGAGATCTAGTGTCGTAGACATTAAGACGAGATCCTCCCTATTTTCTTTATCGTGACGAGATTGGATGACAAGATTGTATTGTTTGATAAATTTCGTCAAACCCGTCTGGGCACTGACATAGCTTTCGAACAATGAATTTATACTTTCACAGCATTGCATAGTGGTCATGCAAACCCAAAAGGTATCGCTTAAGTAACATGCAATTTATTTCCTTCTAAGAGCATATATTTGGGTGAACCACACATTGTCTTACAATTGAAACTCCTCGACGAGTTTTGCCCATTTTCTTCAAAATCGTCAACTGTTTGACTGAACTTGCACTGATTATACTTTCTGTTAAAATTCTCAAACCTTAGCTTCAGCTGACAGTGATGGTTCAGTTCATTCCTCCCAATGTGCCATATGCAGAGGCGATGGATGATTCCCGGAAGGACTTCAGAGATGAGATTGCTCATTTCATTGCATTGATCGGTGATAATAGCATTAGGTTGCTTATCACCCATGCACTTCAATCATGTTTTAAATAACTAAATAAATGTTTCGTTCGTCTCATCCGTGAGTAACACACATCCAAAAAGCATTGCCTGCCAATGATCGCCGACCATGGTAAATGGGGCAAAAGGTAACAGTAATTTGTTTGTTTTGTAAGTGGTGTCAAATATCACCACATCTCTAAACTGTTGATACATAATCTGTGACCTGTGATCAATCCAAAATATACTTTGCGTATGATATTCTTCGTCTAGTTTGACTTCAAAGAAGAAATCTTCTTTATTCTGTTTATCAATGAATGTTTTGATGTCGGTCATGCGCATTGGATGGATGTTACTCTAATTTCTTATCTTCTTTGGGTAATCCCGAGTTTGTTGATGGCCTACGATCATGCTAGCTTTTCAATCAAAACTCGACAAAATAGTAGAAATCTTCAAAGAAAGAATAATGCCATCAAATGCTCATATCAACGATTTATTTGCCTTGCTCATCTTATTATGAGATTGTAATTCCTTCATCTTCGTAGGCGTAAATAACTGATGATTATGCAGCTTTCTAAATTTCATTTCCTCCCATAACTTTTACTGGTCGATCCTAATTTTCAACCTTGTCTCACATCCGCATCTGTTGTCTCTTGAACACTTTATATTGACATGTAATTTGAACTTGTTTGGCTGCTTGAAACCTTCGAATGGATATACATATTTTCTCTTTATAATTTCACCTTTGCCGATTTGTAAGTTTTATTTTTTAATCGAAACCAACTTTCTTCGCGTATAAATTGTAGAAGTTATATGCCTCGTCTTCAATTTGAAATTTCAAGCCGATATGTAACTTCCATTTGTCAGATCTATTCTCAGACCCTCCCCCACAATTCAGCGTTTCAATATCTCTATCACAACCAAATGAATCTCCTTCTAAAGAAATAATGGCAAGAGTGAGGTTTAAATCAACACCACCTAAATTGAAATCCCCAATCGAGTCATTTACAGCCCCTGCATTTGGCGAAAATATAGATCAATAACAGGCAAATAAGGCAACCACTTCACAAAAGAAGAGTTGGTGCGGCAATTCTGACGCGTCAACACTTCAATTAAGAAGCGATGGTGTTGCTAATCCGAGACGCCATCATTTCTATCGCTCCACATAAGAAGCGATGGCGGGGATACGCTGAGACCCAACTCTTTACAGAAGAAGCGTTTGCATTGATTATAATTTATATATTTTGAATGTTTATAATTTTATGATCTATATCCTGTAAATAAGTTTTACTGGTCGATCCTAATTTTCAACCTTGTCTCACATCCGTATCTGTTGTCTCTTGAACACTTTATATCGACGTGTAATTTGAACTTGTTTGGTTGCTTGAAACCTTCGAATGGACATACATATTTTCTCTTTATAATTTCACCCTTTGCCGATTTGTAAGTTTTATTTTTTCTAACACTGAAACCAACTTTCTTTGCGTATAAATTGTAGAAGTTATATGTCTCGTCTTCAGTTTAGAATTTCAAGCAGATATATGGCTTCCATTTGTCAGATCTATTCTCAGACCCTCCCCTACAATTTAGCGTTTCAATATCCCTATCACAACCAAATGAATCTCCTTCTAAAGAAATAATAGCAAGAGTGAGGTTTAAATCAACACCACCTAAATTGAAATCCCCAATCGAGTCATTTACAGCCCCTGCATTTAGTGAAAATATCAATCAATAACAGGCAAATAAGGCAATCGCTTCACAAAAGAAGAGTTGGCGAGGCAATTTTGACGCGTCAACACTTCAATTAAGAAGCGATGGTGTTGCTAATTCAAGACGCCATCATTTCTATCGCTCCACATAAGAAGCGATGGCAGGGATACGCTGAGACCCAACTATTTATAGAAGAAGCGTTTGCATTGATTATAATTCATATATTTCGAATGTTTATAATTTTATGATCTATACCCTGTAAATAAGTTTTACTGGTCGATCCTAATTTTCAACCTTGTCTCACATCCGCATCTGTGGTCTCTTGAACACTTTATATCGACGTGTAATTTGAACTTGTTTAGCTGCTTGAAACCTTCGAATGGACATACATATTTTCTCTTTATAATTTCACCCTTTGCCGATTTGTAAGTTTTATTTTTCTAACATGAAACCAACTTTCTTTGCGTATAAATTGTAGAAGTTATATGCCTCGTCTTCGATTTGAAATTTCAAGCGATATGTGGCTTTCATTTGTCAGATCTATTCTCAGACCCTCCCCCACAATTCAGCGTTTCGATATCTCTATCACAACCAAATGAATCTCCTTCTAAATAAATAATGGCAAGAGTGAGGTTTAAATTAACACCACCTAAATTGAAATCCCCAATTGAGTCATTTATAGCCCCTGCATTTGGCGAAAATATCGATCAATAACAAGCAAATAAGGCAATCGCTTCACAAAAGAAGAGTTGGCGCGGCAATTCTGATGCGTCAACACTTCAATTAAGAAGCGATGGTGTTGCTAATTCGAGACGCCATCATTTCTATTGCTCCACATAAGAAGCGATGGCGGGAATATGCTGAGACCTCTTTATAGAAGAAGCGTTTGCATTCATTATAATTCATATATTTCGAATGTTTATAATTTTATGATCTATATCCTGTAAATAAATGAACGAAGAGATCAATCAACTACGAGCAAATAAAGCAACCGCTTCACTAAGAAGCGATGGCGCGGATACTCTGAGACGCCCTCTCTTCACATAAGAAGCGATATCGCTTCCTTTATGAAGCGCCATCACTTCCATCACTTCGCATATGAAGCGATGCTGGGCTATGCTGAACACCAACTCTTCATAGAAGAAGCATCTGCATCGATTATAATATATATATATATATATATATATATATATATATATATCTTGAATGCTTATTATGTTATGATCTATAACCTGTAGATAAGTGACCGAAGCGAGCTGCACAACGTAAAACTTACCTCAGATGTCACTGTTTAACGTTTCTATCGATTCAGAGCTTTAGAGAGAGAGAGAGAGAGAGAGAGAGAGAGAGAGAGAGAGAGAGAGAGAGTTGTCTCAGAGATCCCACCCCAGCCTTTCCGCGGAGAGTCCTGCAACGAAGCGCACATGAGAGAGAGACGATGAGAAAGAGAGAGACAGAGAAGAGAGATGTAGGCTATGGTGTCTTTCGGATTCATTTACCGCCATATCATGACTTGACATTCTTTTGCCGCCTGCATTACCTACCTCTGTCAGGTGTAGGCTCTGCGCTACCTACGTCTCTACCTACCATTGTCAGCAAGATATCTCGGCTGTGGCTAACCAGGGTTAGTGCAAAAACACTTTCCATGTGTCTGCTTCACATTGGCAGGCCGGGCGCATTTTCTCCTTTGCTATATATATATATATATATATATATATATATATATATATATATATATATATATATATATATATATATATATATATATGAGGATTGGGACTTTACACCCGAGTGTAGCAAAACAAGCTATACTCAAGTGCCAGATCACCAGCCACATGACATGATCAACCCAATTGGTGCATGTGATTTAAAAGAAAAAAAATCTTTTTTATAACTTTTTTAACCTGGGCGAATGATTAGGTAGAGGTAAGGTCCTCTATGGGGTGCGCCAACTAAGATTTCTAAAAGAGGTGCCATGTGGCCCTCCAAAGTCCAAATCGTATTTTGATGCTTTGAGGATTAACATGACAATGTATAGATTAATTAAAAAAAAATAAACAATCTAATGTCCACTGTGAGTATCACCATATTTAGAAATCACAGTTTATTATAGTTATTTGTTGACATTTCCTTTGAAATAGCAATGCCCTCTTCCTTCGGCATCCAAAACCAAGGTATCGGTATCAGGTATTGGACCAAGGAGAACTGATACAAATCGGCCGATACTAAGTTGTATCGATTTTTTTTTTTTTTTTTTTTTTTTTTTTTTTTATAAAGAAAATTGAGGTATTAGCCGATACTCAACATGTATCGATTGATACCGATACCTGAGTTGACACCTCATACATATCGGCGCCGATACGTATCGATTTGCCGAAAAACCGTTACGTATTGGTATCCGCCGATATTTGATACCATATCAAAAAATTATTTTGGTTGCATGTGGAGCTCCATGAGGACATTAAAGGGCACGCACACTACTCTATTGACTGACCTAAGCTAAATCTATTAATTATTTATGCCATCATTTGTATAAGTAATTGGGGAAAAGGGCATATTGGTTCAAATGCATTGATGAATCCATGCATTTGAACCCTAGATCACATTCCACATGACCCCAAAACAACACACCCGTTTTAAGATCATGTGACATGTGGTATATAAAAGAATTAAATTTTTTTTTGGTGATTATAACCCTGGTCAATCTTTGGGTACTGCCACCAAGGATCAAAATTTCGGTTTTCGTTTCGGTTTTGGAGGGGACTGCAGCCGAAATTTTGGACCGAAATTTTGGCCGAAAATTTGAATTTCGGCTGAAAGTTTGGCCGATAATTTCAATTACATACATTTGATGACCAAAATTTCGGTCCCAAATTATCGTTTCGGTGGGGACCGAAACCGATAATTTCGGCTGAAATTTTGATCCTTGACTGCCACATACATCCTAGTGTATTGACTTTTCCCTCTTTGACTACAATTTGGACGGTGGATATATATTAGATCATGTCAAATTTTTTTTGGTGGTCTATCATCTTCCTTGGGAAATTTTTCGTGGCACTTGATCCCTTTTATGGGTGCCACATTGACCCCATTTGGTTAGAATGCATGGATCGCTGGTGCATTTGAACTCATATCCCCAAACCCCAATTAATTGCATAATATTGACATTTAATATGAAGTCTACAATATAACAACAAAAAAAAAATACTAGAATGATTACTTCACAAAGTTTGAATAAATGACCCTATTGAAATTAAAAAGATAAATAAGGGATCCATTACTTGCACCCAAAAAATTGTCTCTTGCACCGAATTTAAAGAGAGGCTTGGTATCTTATGGACATGCGACATGTGAAAACGCAATCTATGTCGTTTGATTTGAAGTTTATGATCTATAAATCTCGAGTGCATAAGATTGAAGAAAAACACAATACTTAGCATATGATCTATTGTGACCAACTATTGAATCATATAATAGCCTTTAACATGATACTCATCGTATGACAATTGTTCGATCTAGGAGGTACCCATTGTTAAAATTTCATAGAAAGATGTGTGGGTAGGTTTTTCACATGATGGTTCTATGTGTTTTTCAAAACATATTCACTGATTGCTATGAATATTTTTTTTTAATAAAAAGGTTAAGGGGTCTCTACAATATTAAAAGAGCAACATTGAAATGTTACACTAGTGCCGAGATTACGTGCCACTTGGCATGTGATAAAAATACCTGCCCACGCATGTGATGAAAAAACCTGCCCACTCAAGTGTAGTGTTAAATGTGCCCATTGAAGAACCTTTAAAATTGTCCCGTTTGATCAAGTCTTGGAATATATCACAAGAAAATCTTTATTCTACATATAGATTGACTACCCTATAGAAATAGTATTCCATAATGGTCAAATTCAAATATTTATATCATGGATTGCAACAACAATTTTTCAAGCGGCATAGGAAACCTGAGACCTTTTCCTCCCACGTCTCAATGTAACCGTCCATGGCTGAAGTATTTGATACGCCAAGTCTTTTTAAATATGAGAAGGGCAATGAAACCCCAAAATCCCAATGCAAAAGACATGGCTACGAAGGAGTAAAAAATCATAGGATTGTCCATTATTGATTCATCATCATTCTCGTCTTCTTCTCCTGTGTTGCGGGTTCTGATGAGTTCTTGAATGAGCAACTCTTTTAACGGTTTCCCGCATAGATCTGTGTTACGGTGTAGCTACTCTCCTCGAACGTGTTGAATTGATCTGTCAATGGTATCGGACCTGAGAGATAATTGAAGGAAACAGTGAAAATGGAAAGGGTGTCTATTTGAGTGAGTTGCTGAGGATAGGTCCGATCAACTTGTTATGAGAGAGATCCAAACTCTCTAACTGTTCCATATTTTGAAGGATTCAGGAATAGGACCCGTGAGAAGGTTGTGTGATAGGTTTAGGAAGTGAAGACATTTCAAAGATCCCAATTCTGAAGGTATCTTACCTGTTAGTTGGTTCATAGACAGATCAATCCCAGTCATCAAAGAAAGTGGAAGGCCCTCGTAAGTGTACTCATTGCCCTTGGTGGTGAAGTCAGTTTTGGATTCTATGGTCCAAGAAGAACGGGGAGATTCAACCATTGCATGATAGGCTACAGGAACTTCATTTTTCCAAGATGTGATATTGTTGAAACAAGGAGGTATGTTGCCAGAAAGACTGTTATGCGAGAGATCCAACAAATGAAGACTTTGCAATTGACAATAAGCCGTAGGTATGTGCCCTGTAAAGTTGTTCTTCCCCAAAAGGAGTGATTCAACATTAGGAAATGTTGTTGGCAACCAATTGGGCACTGCACCTGACAAGAAGTTGTTTCTAACATCAAGAGTCACCACAGAGTTGCTACGCGATCGCCCATGTGAGCTTGTACTAGTGAACTCATTGCCGTCAAGAAACAGGTACATCAGTTTCGTCATATTCCAATTTGTTGGTATCATCTCCCCAATCAATCTATTGTTAGATAATTTCAGGTAGACTAATGAAGAAGCACTTGCAAGACCAAAGGGAATGCCTCCAAAAAATTTATTGTTAGAAAAGTCTACCAATTGTAGACTGTCACCGAGGAAAGGAGGAAGTGGGCCTGTCAAGACATTTCCTGACATGTTAAGGAAGAATAGGTTTGGGAAATGCAAAGTGAAGTTAGTGGGAAATGAACCATTGAAAGAGTTGAGACTCAAATCTAACAATTCAAGTGTAGTTATGTTGCGCAGCAACGGAAGAGGAATTTCACCAACAAGATTGCTTTGGGACAAGGACAAATATTGTAGTTGGTACTGAGTGGATAAGAAACTAGGAATTTCACCTAGTTGACAATTTGAGAGATCTAAAATAAAAAGTTGAAATGTGGGTTCCCAGGTGGTGCCCTCAGATTCAACCTCTAATAGTGGATTGTTTGAAAGGGAAAGTTTTGAGAGACTGGAGAGGTTTGCAAACATGGAGAGGTTGACAACGCCATCTAGTTGATTATCATTGAGCAATAGCTGTTGAAGCGAATGCATCTGCCCGAAACATGGAGGAATTCTACCTTCAATTGCATTATTGCTGAGGACCAGAATGGTTAATTTCCTTAAATTACAAATGCCTGCATTGGAGAAAAATAAGAGTGAGTGAGAGCAGTGATTTGGATATCCAAGCAAGTTTTTAATTAATTAAAAAAGTCAGACTTAAATTTCTTGTTTCAATAGGAAAACTTAAGTCTGAAAAATCATATTGGTAAACATGATGAACCAAGCTTAAAAACATGCAAAATTCGTTGGGGTCCATATAAAATCATATATTTATTTTGCCCTTAAACTTTTCGTCATTTTAGCTGTCGGTTCCTTTTTTATCTCATATAACAAACAAAATAAAGCATTGTGGAAAAATAACTTTTAACCTTTTTTATCTTATATAGCAAGAGTCCTCCTTTGCTTTCACACTTTTTTCATACCGAAAATATCCGTATAGACTTCTTAAATCAATTCTATTCTTCCTCTATCTCTCCAAACTAAAACTTCTAAAATAGCTCTCAATATTCTTCCTCGATTTAAAAAATTACTTTCTATTTGCTTATGATTGGCAAGTAACACATATAATGGAACAAGATAAGAAACTTTCTTAGGAGTATATTTTAAAAAGATACCAATCCCTAGGGAATTTTAGACCACATATATTTTAGAGTCATTTTAAAAAATAGGAAGAAAATCATAAAAATCATGTTTAACATAGAAACTCATTAAAAAAGGTGTTTTAGTTACGTTACTAAAGTTTTGTTTAAAAAAGTACGATTTTGTTATTTAAAATGACACGAACTACACGCCCACGGAAGAGATTTCTCTACGCCCACCACCAGGTAGCCATCATGTGGCGTCCATCACGAGGATCGGGTGCAACGACAACTTAGGCAAGGTAGATCAGATCCGATTCAAAAAAGAAAATTTTATGTGTAGTAATTTTCCATTGTTAAAATTATAGTTAAAGGCGTTATCTTATCATTGACCCATCAGGTGGAGGGCAAAAAAGTTAAAAAAAAAAATATTTTTTAAAATCACATGTCTCATGACTGATCAATCCAAAATGTTGATCATGCCATATGGTATGTGATCTGGCCACCGGGCGCACGAGTCATCTGGTGCGCTTGGGTATATACTCCGCAAAGCCTTTTAAAAAACAGTACAATTAAAATGCACTTAAAAAAAAATGCCAAGTTTGAGAACGTGATGGCACTCCTATGGCACCTTATACCCAAAACAATGCGCTTTATGGGTTGTCTAGTCACGTGGAACCTGGTTTAAAAAATGGGCAATTTCCAGAATGGACCACCACTGTTTCACATTTTCGGACCTATAATTTCACCTTTTTCCTAATCGACCAGCTTGAAGCCAAGCCAAGTTGAAAAGTCGTATAAACCCTTGAGGTCCATAGAAGGTGATAAAACTAGGCTTTTTGTCTTGGACGGTTCTAAACTCCTCAACATCATTGATTGCTTTGAATCCCATGATGGAGATTATTTTTCATCCCGATCTTCGATAGGATTGATTTTAAGATCATAGGTGTACTATCAGATGATCCATTTTACTAAAAAATATGGAGTTATTATAGAGGAGCATTGTAGCTCCTCCAGGGGAGAGCTGACACTCCCCTAAAGGAGCGTTAACGCTCCTGTAGAGGAGCGTTGATGCTCCCCTGAAGGAGCGCTAGTGGAATGTTAACGCTTCCCCTAAGGGAGTGGTAAGGCTCCTCTAGGGAAGTGTTGACGCTCTTCAATGGAAGCAATATCGCTCTCAAAAAATTTTGTCCCTGTTTTTGAGCAAAATAAATCTTCTGATGGTATGCTCATGATCTCAAGATCAATCCCGTGGAAGACTAGGGTGAAAAAAATCTCCATACTTGGATTCAAAGCAGTCCATGATGCTATATGCTTAGAATCAACCAAGTTTTTGTAACCTTTTACATACCTTGGGGGTATTTATGACTTTTTAACTTGACTTAGCTTCAAGTTGGTCGGTTATGGAAAATGTGAAATTAGAGGTCCACTGCTAGAAACTGAGAAACTATAGTGGTCGATTATGAAATTTTCTCATAAAAAATATATCTCTTTTATTTTTTGCCTTTCAAATCATGAGTCAAAGTTAAGGTGATGCCCACCCAACTTGATGCATTGATTTCTTTACCTTTGAATATATTGTAAACAGTGGATAAGTATCATTTCTAATTAATTTTTGCATGGTATCTGATAGACCTCACCTAACTTGTCATAGCACCCTTTCCTCGTGATGGGTAGAACATGGTGCTTAGCTGGCATGACTGCAATGCTTAGGGATGCACTCTGTGATGACCCGACTTTTCCAATCCCTAAGGTATAGGAAAGGCCGGTTCATCAACTTATTGATTTCTCAATAGTGTAACAAAATGTAAGCAACATAACAATGATCTAAAGACAGAGGCAGAGCATAAAATAATTCAAAAATAAAAGCTTTTAACTACAAAAATATAACATTCTGAGGAACCAAGAAGAATCACCGGTGATGGCCAATCCAAACACCTAAAATTCAAATGGAGTAACTTTCATTAAGATCCCATACACATGGGGCCTTGTGGCACTAGCGTGCACAATGGTCTCCTAGGTCTGTAAGGGTGGGTCTAGGACGTTGTTTCGGTAATGTTGCGTGTCACCCAGGCGAGGTTGCTATGTCGCGAGCTATATGAGTCACAGTGTAGATGGGTTGGCCATGAGGGAGGCACTCGTGGGCTACGTGGCAGAGGCACGTTGGCATGAAGGTCGAATGTTTGAGGTGTGTTGGTCGTGAGAACAACACATGATGGTGGACTTGATTCAGTATGACAACGAAACATGTTGGAATAGGATGACATGAGGAGCAACATGCTACTGTTACGGGTGAGGTACAAGTGCAAAGTTCAGGGTGAAGTTCAGTAGGCTAAGTGAGGCATATAGATGATAGCATGTATGCTGCAACGGATACGATGCGTTGGAATGGTGGGTCTTGATAAGAAAGTAACCATGTACGGGCGTTCTCGTCCTCTAGGTAGGTGGTATCAAAGTTGGTAGAGTGTAGGCTGGCCTCGTTGTTGTGGTACACGGGTGTGACAGTGTGTGTTCGGATGTGCCCCATATCTTTAGATTCTCATCTAATTTAGACTACACTCATCTCCAAACCTTTCATAGAATCGTGAGTTACGCTATTGGGAGGCCAACCCAATATATATATATATATATATATATATATATATATATATATATTACTTGCTACCTCTTTCCTTTCAATATCTCTCGCATTCATTGCAGCCAGAAATTGTCACGGCCAATAAGAAGCCTAGCAGTTCTTCTCGAGTCTTTCTTGTATGGCCCCAGATCTGTGACGACCCGACTTTTCCAATCCTTACGGTATAGGAAAAGCCGGTTCATCAACTTATTGATTTCTCAATAAGCCGTATTCAAACAGAAGCCGGCACATCACAATGATCTAAAACAGAGGCAAAGTAGAGATAAACCATACATCAAAAGCTTTATATAACAAATCTATCACTATGAGGAACCAAAAGGAACCACCGGTGATGGCCAATCCAACACCTAAACTAATGGTTCACGATGATGGTTCCTCAAGTGATATCAAAAGAACAAAATAAGGCCTAGGGCCCAATATTCAAAACAATATTCAAACAAAATACCAAAAATATAGGATCTAGAGATCAAGGGAAGAACTCCTCAGCAGGTAAATCTAATTCCTCCTCAGGAATATAGTCAGAATCCTCCAAATCTTCCGATCCTGATCGGCCTCAAAGACTGTGACGTATAGTCGAGGGTGAGCTAACAACAAAGCCCAATAGAGGAAACAGATCTATTTGCATTTCATTATAAGTAAAGGTTTTTCAAAGGACAGAATTCGGATCAAATATGGTTTTCAAATGATGCTTTGCAAACGAAATCTCCAGTTCTAATCCTGAGTTAAGACTGAATACATGAATCTGATGTGTTCGAAATTTTCTGACTGAGCATGCTTCTTATATTAAATTTATAACTTAATTTTATCTCTCAAATTTCCTATAGCATGAGAGCAAGGTGCATTACCGATGGGAAAACCCTACTGACCATCGTCGTTCATGAACCCTTTTTCTGAATGCAACAAGCCCCTACGCTATGAGGGAAACTTGCGCCAAAGTTATACCGTCAACACGGTTGGTAGAATCTAGGGCATCGTTCTGACGTACCTCAAATCAAATGCAAATGCTAACGTATTTCAATACTTATATTCATAACATAATACTGATTTTCGGAAGTTCTGATTCAAAAGTTCTGATTCAAGATTTAACTGAGGTTCTGAGGTTCAATTTGCAAAGTTCTTAGTTATAACAAGGTTTCCAAATTTTCAGATTTGTGTCATAAAATCAGAGTTTTATTCATGCTGTGTGCAACTGAATTTCCAAATTATACTTCTTATTTTAACAGCAAAACAGTCTTTACTTACAATTTAATGCAGATAAAATACAAGGTTCCCCTACCTTATCAAAGAGCTTCCAATCAAGCACAAAAACAAATCCTCACCAAGGACTCCCAACAGTCAAAACCTACATATATTAACACTCTCAGTGTTAATATAAAACCAAAAAATCAAACTAAGAGATTGCGGATCAAAAATCCAACAAAAATTTGAATGCCAGAAACAGGACAGAATTCGACCCTCGAATTCAATTTCGTGGGTCGAATTTGAAATTCGATGGTCGAATCCAAAATCGACCATCGAATTCCCAAATTCTGCATCAGGCCTTAATTCATCAATTCGACAGTCGATTTTCAAATCGACTGTCGAATTCCAATTTCGACAGTCGATTTTGAAATCGACAGTCGAATTTCCTGTGTTCTGTGGCTGTGCACTTTGACATTCACGGTTCTTTTTCCGATCTTTTTTTCACAGCTAAACCTCTTCTTTATTTCACACATATATGTTACTCTAAACAAAACATAATTAAATTTACACATGGAGGTTTCAACGACCTACCTCTTGTAGCTTAAACCGTTGATCCCATTGCACCGATTCACACACCGGAACCAATCTCCAGCTCAATGGTTCAGATCTTCAAATCACCCATCCAATAAGGTGACCACCTCATCGATCAACCAAATCACAGAGGTTCTCCCTCTCCACATCACTCTTCCCTTTCTTTAGATCAAAATGATCCGAATACAAATCTAAGGTTAATTAATGGTTGAGATGTGAAGAGGGGTTCTAAAATTCTCTAGATCAAGGATCAAATGAGGCAAAGCCTTAGAGCTTAAATTTCTAGAGAGAAGTGAAATTTCTCTTTCACTCTCTTATAACCAAAAGCTAGTAATAAAAATATCTAGATTTTTATACTTTTAACTTATCCACAAGAGTTGAAAACCTATCCGGTACTAAACACAAACACAAACCTTATTGTGTAAGTCATTGGTTACGTGACTTACACACATCTTAACAATTTCCTTTTGCCATTAGTCTTACCAAAGCCTTAGCTCAAAAGTCCAAAAATATTCTCTGATTTTTGGGCACACTTACCGAGATAAACGAAAATATACCGAAAATATTAGGGATATTACATTCACCCCTCCTTAGGAATTTTCGTCCGCGAAAATTGAACATGATACACACCAGACAATAAAAGAATAGAAAACATGGGCACCGTGGTACGATCCCACAGGGCACGTAAGCCAAGGGATGGGATCCGTAGTAACATGGATGTACTGCATGTGGCATGAAAAAGCCATAGTGGATTGCATCCGTACATGGATGCCCACACCCCAAGTGTCACGTGCCGGGAGACCGATGCACAGTGACGCATGAAGTCACAAAGAGATCAAAATGTATCAAAACTAACACGTAGAATCAGAGGGACAGAAGCAAACCCACACAAGTGTCTAAAAGAAATATTTACCAAAATATATGCAAAAGTAAACTCATGCTGAATAATCCATATATACAAACAAGGCTAAACAAGGGATCTAAAATCACGCAAAGACAGAAAAATAAAGGATAACAAAAGAAGGACCACCAGGTCCTAATAATCCGTAATGTAAAAATAAAAGAAGGACCACCAGGTCCTAATAATCCAAGCTGTATAATAAGTACAGACCGATAGTGACAAAAATAAATCAGTAACCCCTCTCCTAAGCATACTAAGAATCTCAGATGGACCCGCCCGATCCAAACATCATCACCGGCCAACAGAAGAGATCATCACCGCGATCAAGAGTGGTCAAGGAGGAATACTAGTATCGGCCCGATGTCGAAGGCGATATATATCAAGCTCGGATATCGCCATATATGGTGTAGTCATCGGAAACGCGGTCCGCATCGAGATAAGAGAGAGCGCCGCCATGGACATCCAACTCGACGACAGAGCGGTGTGGTGGGTGAGCTCTTGAATCGATGGCTCATCGCGTCATCATCGTCGTGAACTCGAGAGCGTAAGGATATCGCTCTGGGGGCTGAGCAGGGCAACATGAGCAGGATCCTCATCGCATCACGTGCATCCGCATCGAACTCGCCGTTCTTTAGGAGGTTTCACAAGGCTAATCGTAGGTTTGACCCCAATTGACCAGTTTATACATCTTTCTACCATAGACTTGAGTTCTAGGAGAAATGTCATATTCGGGACCCGCTTGATAATTTTCAATCATGATAGAAATTAAACGGGCATAGGGAATGCCCTTCTTCGGCGTTTTGATTTGCTTTCCCATTTTCTCTCGTGCCTTGATAAGCCCCTTTAAAAGTACCTCAGGAGCACTAAACCATCGCTCTTTAAAAGCGACAAATAAAATCTGCATTGGAGGGGACCGGTCGCTCAGTTATGTCCAAGAGGGTAAAGGTAGTCTTAAAATTTTATCCAAAATCCACATAGATTACGGCATATGTGCGAACAATGGACCTACTGCGTGACGTCCTTGCGTCATTTGAGTCATTACCTCGTGAGAAGGGACTGGTTTGGGAAAGGGAGGACCTAATCCCATGGTTTTAGAGTATTTCAACGGGCAACGTAGTGCCACAGCCATGTCATCTAAGTCAAAAATATAATCTCGCCCATCAATTTTAGTGTAAATTTTCTTCTCGTCCTCGCGGCGCATATGTTGGTAAAACAGGCGCACTAAACGAGGATAAAAATGGGCACTAAATTCAGTGCACAGGAAGGTTAGCTGGGCTTTTTCAAGGTATTCACTCGCCCACTGTGTGGTAGTTTGTTGGTCAAATAATTCCGGGTGAAAAACATACTCATTGGCGAAGCCCTTGATGCTCCAAAATTCATTGGGCTGCTCAGGCATTGGAGGGGGCACAGATGGTGTGGGCTGAGAAGGTGGTGGAACCGACTGAGGTGGTTCCCGGGGCTGTGGGGCTGTCTGTGTAGGGCGGCTAGAGGAACCAGCTTTCGAAGCCGGCCTCTTGGAGGTGGGGTTGCGAATAGGGGTCTGCTTCTTAGGCCCCATTGCAAATAAAACAACAAAAATGCAAAAAAAAACCCTCCAAACAGATGCAAAAACCCACGAAATCTTGAGATGAGGGAGGTATTTACCTGAGGAAAAGCCCCAAATCGGGTTTGCAATGAAGGAATTCGAATCCCCTTGACAATGTAGTGCACTCCTCCTTAGATTTGCAGCCAAAATACAAAGAGAGCCCCAAATCGGCAAATCGCTCCAAACCCTAGCTCAAAAATCCCCAAAAATGTTAAAACCCGAATGGCAACAGAGGGTTTCAACCCTCACTTAAATCGAGAAAATCGACCCTCGATTTCAAATTCGTGGGTCGAATTTTAATTCGACCGTCGATTTAAAAATCGACACTCGATTTTTTTTGAAAATTGCTCAGGCCTAAATTTGGCCTTAAAATGCCTATAATCAATGCAGAAAAATCGACCCTCGATTTCATAAATCGACCCTCGATTTTTCAAGTGTCTGAGGTCTTCAAAATTTCAAAATTTTGACATTTTTAAAGCATTACCTTGGGTCCAAATGGATCATTTGTGTGTCCATTTCATGCAAAACAGCTCAGTTACAGATAATAGCTATATGTCAGTCCAATTTGGACTAAAAAGTTTTACGAAAATAAACTAAAAAAAATTGTTGTGAAGGAAAATAGCAAGTCCGGGTCTGATTGGACTCGTGAAAAAGTTACAAATCGAGCATATTTTTGGACCATGACCATGACATGTCAAGGCCAAATGGTTCAAGAATGTCCAAATAGGTAAGTGACCATAGACCGAATTTAGGTCACTAGACCTATAGTGAGTAGCATACCAGAATTGGGTCGAAGGCCCAAAATTTTTTTTTTCCGATTTCTATAATGTAGGGATTTCGATATAGACCCACTCAGTAAAAAATACCTTGATCCTCCAAAATTTCTCACAGAAATATTTATATGTATATATAAAACCAATAGGTACACATAAATGTCAAATTATTACACTACACAAAGTGAGAAATATAAAATTTTAAGCAAAAGGCTCGAAATTGGTCCGAACTCACTTCACGCTCCCAAGTGGCTTCCTCCGTGTATGATTCCTCCATTGTACAAGAACCAAAGGAATCGTTTTAGTCGTAGGATCCGCTCCTGCGATCCAAAATCTGAATTGGGTCCTCAATCACCGTCAAACCCTCCCGAAGCTCAATGGGTTGGTAATCAAGCACGTGAGTCGGGTCACGATGTATCGTAAGCACATCGACACATGGAAGACGTTGTGCATGCTAGACAATTGTGGCGGTAGCGCCACTCGATAAGCAACCTCTCCGACTCGGCCTAATATCTCAAAAGGCCCAACGTACCGAGGACTCAACTTCCCTCGCTTTCCGAACCTCATAACGCCTTTCGTAGGCGTAAATCCAACAAAGACATTCTCGCCAACCTCAAAATCCACGGTCTCTTGAGATCGGCGTAGCTCTTTCCGACGACTCGAAGCTACTCAGAAGTCGTCACAGATCAACCGAACTGCCCTGGCTCGTGCGCTCAACTATCTCAGGTCCAATAATGAGCTTCTCACCCACTTCTTCCCAGTTCAACGGCGATCGACACCGTCGTCCATATAAAGCCTCGAACGGAGCCATACCAATGCTAGCCTGAAAGCTATTATTGTAGGCGAACTCTATCAGAGGCAAGTGTTGGTCCCATGACCCGTGAAAATCCAACATGCAAGCTCTCAGCATGTCCTCAATGATCTGATTCACTCGCTCAGTCTGGCCGTCCGTCTGTGGGTGAAATGCAGAACTAAAATCAAGACGAGAACCCATTCCTTCCTGAAATTTCTGCCAAAAGTGTGAAGTAAACAACGGGTCCCTGTCTGACACAATACTAGCCGGTATCCCATGCAGTCTAACAATCTCCTTGAGGTATAACTCTGCAAGTCTACTAGCTGTATACGAGGTATTGTATGGTAGGAAATGAGCAGATTTGGTTAGCCGATCGACAATGACCCAAATGGCATTGTTCTTTCTCAGTGTCTTCGGCAATCCGAGTATAAAATCCATCGAAATGGCTTCCCATTTCCACTCAGGCACAGGTAAAGGCTGCAATAGACCTGCAGGATTCTGATGATCAACCTTAACCTGTTGACAAACCAAACACCGCGACACTCACGACGCCGCTGCTTTCAAACCTCGCCACCAGAAACTCTTCATCAAGTCCTGATACATCTTGGTGCTACCAGGATGTATGGCATACATGGATTTGTGAGCCTCTTCCAGAATGGTGTCCCGAAGCTCGATATTCGACGGTACACATACACGGTCGTGAAATAATAAGGTTCCATCTGCTCGTATAGAGAAGTCTTTCTTACTGCCATTCTCGACATCTCGTCTGATTGCCATGAGCTCATCATCGGTCATCTGAAGCTTTCTAATATTCTCGAAGAGCGTAGGGCGTAGTACAAGAGTAGCCATCAATGCTCCCGAGCCTTTTACATCAAACCGTGAGCTGCCCAAAGCCATATCTTCCAATAGCTTCCATCGCTGAATCCGGCTCACAAGATGTGATAACTGAGCTGAAGACCTTCTACTGAGAGCATCAGCAACGACATTTGCCTTTCCCGGATGGTATCAATCGAGCAATCGTAGTCCTTCAAGAACTCCATCCACCGTCAGCCGCCGCATATTCAAGTCCTGTTGAGTGAAGAGGTACTTGAGACTCTTATGATCGGTGAATATATCAAAAACTTCACCGTAGAGGTAATGTCGCCAGATCTTCAAGGCGAATATAACTGCTGCTAGCTCTAAGTCATGCGTCGGATAGTTTCTTTCATGGTCCTTCAACTGCCTAGAACCATAAGCAATGACCCGCTCGTGTTGATTAAGTACACAGCCTAGTCCGCCATAGGAAGCATCACTATATACTGCAAAACCTCCACTGCCTGAAGGTATAGCAAGCACTGGTGCTGTAGTCAAGCGACGCTTTAACTCGAAAACTCGCCACATCGTTCGCCCAAATAACTTAGCATTCTTTCTTGTGAGCAGTGTAAGAGGACCTGATATCTTTGAATAACCCTCGACAAATCGCCGATAGTACCCTGCCAAACCAAGGAAACTTCGGACCTCAGAATCGCCGAGGTTGTTCCCATGTCACCACAATCTATCTTTGTGGAATCCACTGAGATCCCCGCTTCAGAGACTACGTGTCCCAAGAAACTAACCTGCTCAAGCCAAAACTCACACTTACTGAGTTTGGCATACAACTGATGGTCCCTGAGTGTTTGAAGAGCTATCTTCAGATGTTGTACATGCTCCTCTCTGGTTTTCGAATAGATGAGGATATCATCTACGAAAACTACCACAAATTTATCAAGATGTGGTTTGAACACCTGCTCATCGTCCATGAAAGATGCAGCATTCGTCAATCCAAATGGCATCACTAGAAACTCAAACGCAGCTCTTGGATATATCTTCCGCCTTGATCTTGAGTTGGTGATAGCGACCTCGCATCAATCTTTGAAAAGAACCTTGCACCGCAATTGACCAAACAAGCCGTCTATCCGCGGAAGAGGATTACGATTCTTAATCGTCATCTTGTTGACCTGCCTATAATCGATACACAGACGCATCGATCCATCCTTCTTTTTCACAAATAGAACTGGTGCACCCCAAGGAGAAACACTCGGTCAGATAAAGCCTTTGTCTAACACTCTGAAGTCATTTCCTTGAGCTCACAACTCAAAGAAGCGCCATTCGATATGGAGCTTTAGATAACGGTTCTCAAGCGCTAGCTCAATCGCGAACTCAATCTCTCGGTCGTGGTAATCCGTAAGTCCTCCTGAAAGACATCAGATAATCGCAAACCACCTTGATAAGAGCCAAGTCGTTCTTCTTCTCAGAAAATCTTGCAAATAGGCCGATACCCAATCGCACCCATTCTTCATCATACGCCGGCTTTAATGGTTGAAACCAACGCAACCTTGGATCGACTCCACAAAATCGGAAGGACTTTCGCTGGCGGTCGGAAGGTCACTATCTTCCGCAGATACTACACGCGTGATAAGTCGCCAACCAATCCATTCCGAGAATAACGCCGAACCCTTCCATGCTCAACGTAATCATGCGATCGATGTCTCGTGCTCATCAATCATCACGATGACTGACTGACATGCTGTATCAGTACACACTGAACTCCCCGTAGGAATCTTGACATCCAGAATAAAAGCAAGGGGTTCAGGAGTAATACCCAACTTCTCTGAGAAAGAAGGAGTAATACACGAGTGTGTAGACACAGGGCCTATAAGTACTCGTGCTTCAATTTTATCCATGTCATCTCGACTACTCATCATAAGGGTACCTTTAGTTAAAAAGTTTTGTTAATTATATGCAATGATTTCTATGTGGTTCAACATAATTGACTTGAATTCAAATTTTAAACAATAATAATTGAATCAATGCATAAATGACATCTCAACTTTAATGATACCTTGAATGACGTCATTCGACGTTTGGGCATCCTGCAGGCCATCGCATAAGCCCGACCTTGAACTGAGAGGTCGTCGACTCACAGAGAGAGACCGTGGTCTCCCTTTCTCAACAACAGGACAATCCTTGATCATATGACCAACTTTGTCCACACCAAGCATGCTCGGTGTTCCGTCTAATCCTCTGCTTTTATGTGTTTTCCCACATCTTGCACGTGGAGTAGAAACAGAGTAATAAATGATCCCTTCGTTGAACCTTGAGTCATGAAGCTCCACTCGCATAGTGCTCCCACTCACGAATGGTTGTCCCGGTGACGAACTCTGCGGTCTCACGATATGAAGACGCCATCGGGTCCCGAAGCAGCAAATGGTCTAGAGTATGATGGCTGACTAGGGTAGGAGGAGGTCTAGAGAACCTCGGCTTTTTGTTCACCGCTCAAGCACTCTGCCGTCACAGCCAAACCTATTTTTATTACTCGCTCTCGCCTCAAGTCTGTTTTTGAATATCTTCCTCTCGCAATGAGGGCCTTGGACATAACGCCAAGATACGCTCCATTTCTACATCGACAATTCTTTCCTAATGTTCGGCCTCAAACCTCTTCAAATTTCTCGAGCTCTCATCACCAAGGGCTACATGCAAGGGTGCAAATCGAAAGTCTATCAAATTCGCGCCATACTCAAGACAGACATCTCATCCGTTTCACCGATGAATCGGACTTCCCACCGATGACGACATTTATCTTAGGAAAATATTGATCGTTGAACGCCTCCACAAACTCGCCAAGTCCATGGAGTATTAGGTAGTCCCGCCTCTCATCCTAGAAACAGATTTCCACCATGGGCTAGCTCGCCTAAAAGTTTGAAAGATGCCCAGATTTTCTCAACATCCAGACATCTAACACTTCAAATATCTTCTCGATCTCATCCAGCCATGCCTCGGCCCATAGGATCCGCTCGCTCGAGAATGTAGGAGGTCTCATCCTCCCGAACTCGAATCCTCCCGGCCGATGTCCGTCCGCCAAGATCTCCGCTTCTGCTCATCAATGGCTGCAATCTTGAGCCATGTTAGTGGCCAAGGCTGCCAAGACTGTCCACATTTCCTCCCCGTGGCCTACCAACTCCTGTGGCCTCTCAGATTCGCACTGTGGCAACTCTTCCTCCGCCACGTGAGGTACCTACACCTCACCGATCTCCTCAAGGTGAGCCATGCGTGGTCCCTCTCTACCTCGGCCTCGCCTCAATCATGGAGGCATGCCGATCCGTCATTGTTGAAAACACAATAATTGATCAAGAAGATTGTCAAGACAATCCATCCCTAGTCCTAAGACTCAACCTAGAGCATGGCTTTGATACCAATCGTGATTTAATTCGACTTTTCCAATCCTTACGGTATAGGAAAAGCCGGTTCATCAACTTATTGATTTTCAATAAGTCGTATTCAAACAGGTTTAGACATCACAATGATCTAAAACAGGCAAAGTAGAGATAAACCATACATCAAAAGCTTTATATAACAAATCTATCACTATGAGGAACCAAAAGGAACCACCGGTGATGGCCAATCCAACACCTAAACTAATGGTTCACGATGATGGTTCCTCAAGTGATATCAAAAGAACAAAATAAGGCCTAGGGCCCAATATTCAAAACAATATTCAAACAAAATACCAAAAATATAGGATCTAGAGATCAAGGAAGAACTCCTCAGGTAAATCTAATTCCTCCTCGTGAATATAGTCGAATCCTCCAAATCTTCCGATCCTGATCGCCTCAAAGACTGTGACGTATAGTCGAGGGTGAGCTAACAACAAAGCCCAATAGAGGAAACAGATCTATTTGCATTTCATTATAAGTAAAGGTTTTTCAAAGGACAGAATTCGGATCAAATATGGTTTTCAAATGATGCTTTGCAAACGAAATCTCCAGTTCTAATCCTGAGTTAAGACTGAATACATGAATCTGATGTGTTCGAAATTTTCTGACTGAGCATGCTTCTTATATTAAATTTATAACTTAATTTTATCTCTCAAATTTCCTATAGCATGAGAGCAAGGTGCATTACCGATGGGAAAACCCCATCGACCATCGCTGCTCATGAACCCTTTTTCAATGCAACAAGCCCCTACGCTATGAGGGAAACTTGCAAAAGTTATACCGTCAACACGGTTGGTAGAATCTAGGGCATCGTTCGACGTACCTCAAATCAAATGCAAATGCTAACGATTTCAATACTTATATTCATAACATAATACCGATTTTGGAAGTTCGATTCAAAAGTTCTGATTCAAGATTTAACTGAGGTTCTGAGGTTCAATTTGCAAAGTTCTTAGTTATAACAAGGTTTCCAAATTTTCAGATTTGTGTCATAAAATCAGAGTTTTATTCATGCTATGTGCAACTGAATTTCCAAATTATACTTTATTTTAAAAGCAGTCTTTACTTACAATTTAATGCAGATAAAATACAAGGTTCCCTACCTTATCAAAGAGCTTCCAATCAAGCACAAAAACAAATCCTCACCAAGGACTCCCAACAAATAAACCTACATATATTAACACTCTGGTTAATATAAAACCAAAAAATCAAACTAAGAGATTATGGATCAAAATCCAACAAAAATTTGAATGCCGAACAGATGTAATTCACCCTCGAATTCAATTGTCGAATTTGAAATTCGATGGTCGAATCCAAAATCGACCATCGAATTTCCAAATTCGCATCGCCTTAATTCATCAATTCGACAAATGATTTTCAAATCGATCGATTTCAATTTCGACAATGATTTTGAAATCGATAAATAATTTCCCGTGTTCGTGGGTCGTGCACTTTGACATTCAGTTCTTTTTCCGATCTTTTTCACCTAAACCTCTTCTTTATTTCACATATATGTTACTCTAAACAAAACATAATTAAATTTACACATGGAGGTTTCAACGACCTACCTCTTGTAGCTTAAACCGTTGATCCCATTGCACCGATTCACACACCGGAACCAATCTCCAGCTCAATGGTTCAGATCTTCAAATCAGTCCATCCAATAAGGTGACCACAGCCTCATCAGTCAACCAAATCACACAGAGGTTCTCACTCTCCACATCACTCTTCCCTTTCTATAGATCAAAATGATCCGAATACAAATCTAAGGTTAATTAATGGTTGAGATGTGAAGAGGGGTTCTAAAATTCTCTAGATCAAGGATCAAATGAGGCAAAGCCTTAGAGCTTAAATTTCTAACGAGTGAGAGAAGTGAAATTTCTCTTTCACTCTCTCTTATAACCAAAAGCTAGTAATAAAAATATCTAGATTTTTATACTTTTAACTTATCCACAAGAGTTGAAAACCTATCCGGTACTAAACACAAACACAAACCTTATTGTGTAAGTCATTGGTTACGTGACTTACACACATCTTCCGACAATTTCCTTTTGCCATTAGTCTTACCAAAGCCTTAGCTTACCAAAAGTCCAAAAATATTCTACAGCATTTTCCGGGCACACTTACCGAGATAAACGAAAATATACCGAAAATATCAGGGATATTACATTCACCCCTCCTTAGGAATTTTCGTCCGCGAAAATTGAACATGATACACACCAGACAATAAAAGAATAGAAAACATGGGCACCGTGGTACGATCCCACAGGGCACGTAAGCCAAGGGATGGGATCCGTAGTAACATGGATGTACCGATGTGGCATGAAAAAGCCATAGTGGATTGCATCCGTACATGGATGCCCACACCCCAAGTGTCACGTGCCGGGAGACCGATGCACAGTGACGCATGAAGTCACAAAGAGATCAAAATGTATCAAAACTAACACGTAGAATCAGAGGGACAGAAGCAAACCCACACAAGTGTCTAAAAGAAATATTTACCAAAATATATGCAAAAGTAAACTCATGCTGAATAATCCATATATACAAACAAGGCTAAACAAGGGATCTAAAACCACGCAAAGACAGAAAAATAAAGGATAACAAAAGAAGGACCACCAGTCCTAATAATCCAGAGTGTAAAAATAAAAGAAGGACCACCAGTCCTAATAATCCAAGTCAGATAATAAGTATGCATCGATAGTGACAAAATAAATCAAGAACCCTCTCCTAAGCATACTAAGAATCCCCTAATCAGAGATGGACCACCGATCCAAAACATCATCACCGCAAAGCAAAGATCATCACCCGTGATCAAGAGGTGTCAAGGAGGAATACTAGTATCGACCGATGTCAAGGCGATATATCAAGCTCGGATATCGCCATATATGGTGTAGTCATCGAAACGCGGTACGCATCGATAAGAGAGAGCGCGCCATGGACATCCAACTCGACGACAGAGCTGTGGTGGGTGAGCTTTGAATCGATGGCTCATCGCGGTCATCCGTCAGGTGAACTCGAGAGCGTAACGGGGGGCGAGGGCAACATGAGCTGGATCCTCATCGCATCACGTGCATCCGCATCGTGAACAGGCTGGTTCTTTAGGAGGTTTCACAAGGCATCAGAGGTTTGACCCCAATTGACCGCTTTATACATCTTTCTACCGCAGAGACTTGAGTTCGGTAGGGAGAAATGTCATATTCGGGACCCGCTTGATAATTTTCAATCATGATAGAAATTAAACGGGCATAGGGAATGCCCTTCTTCTTGCGTTTTGATTTGCTTTCCCATTTTCTGCCTTGATAAGCCCCTTTAAAAGTACCTCAGAGCACTAAACCATCGCTCTTAAAAGCAAAGAAATAAAATGCTGGAGGACCGTGCGCCAGATTTATGTCCAAGAGGGTAAAGGGTAGTCTTAAAATTTTATCCAAAATCCACATAGATTCCGCATATGTGTGCTAACAATGGACCTACAGCACTGTGACGCCTTGCGCCATTTGAGTCATTACCTCGTGAGAAGGGACTGGTTTGGGAAAGGGAGGACCTAATCCCATGGTTTTAGAGTATTTCAACGGCAAACGAGTGCCAGCCCATGTCATCTAAGTCAAAATATAATCTCGCCCATCAATTTTAGTGTAAATTTTTTTTCTCGCCTCAAGCGCATATGTTGGTAAAACAAAGCACTAAACGAGGATAAAATGGGCACTAAATTCAGGCATGAAGGTTAGCCGGGCTTTTTCAAGGTATTCACTACCACCGTGTGGTAGTTTGTTGGTCAAATAATTCCGGTGAAAACATACTCATTGGCTAAGCCCTTGATGCTCCAAAATTCATTGGCCGCTGCATTGGAGGGGGCATGATGGTGTGGGTGAGAAGGTGGTGGAACCGACCGAGGTGGTTCCGGTAATGCCTGTAGGGCGGCTAGAGGAACCACTGCCTCTTGGAGGTGGGGTTGCGAATAGGGTCTGCTTAGGCCCCAATGCAAATAAAACAGCAAAAGTGCAAAAAAAAAAACCCTCCAAACAGATGCAAAAACCCACGAAATCTTGAGATGACGGAGGTATTTACCTGAGGAAAAGCCCCAAAACGGGTCTGCAATGAAGGAATTGAATCCTTTGACAATGTAGTGCACTCCTCCTTAGATTTGCCCAAAATACAAAGAGAGCCCCAAATCGGCAAATCGCTCCAAACCCTAGCTCAAAAATCCCCAAAATGTTAAAACCCGAATGGCAACAGAGGGTTTCAACCTCACTTAAATCGAGAAAAGATTTCAAATTGGGTCAATTTTAATTCGATTCGATTTAAAAAAATCGACACTCGATTTTTTTGAAAATTGCTCAGCCTAAATTTGGCCTTAAAATGCCTATATCAATGCTAAAAATCGACCCTCGATTTCATAAATCGACCCTCGATTTTTCAAGTGTCCGAGGTCTTCAAAATTTCAAAATTTTGACATTTTAAAGCATTACCTTGGGTCCAAATGGATCATTTGTGTGTCCATTTCATGCAAAACCTCGATTCTGAGATAATAGCTATATGTCAATTTGGACTAAAAAGTTTCTAAAATAAACTTAAAAAAATTGTTGTGAAGGAAAATAGCAAGTCCTCGATTGGACTCGTGAAAAGTTACAAATCGAAAGCATATTTTGGACCATGACCATGACATGTCAAGGCCAAATGGTTCAAGAATGTCCAAATAGGTAAGTGACCATAGACCTAATTTAGGTCACTAGACCTATAGTGAGTAGCATACCGTAATTGGGTCAAGAAGGCCCAAAATTTTTCCGATTTCTATAATGTAGGGATTTCGATATAGACCCACTCAAGAAAAATACCTTGATCCTCCAAAATTTCAGTAAATATTTATATGTATATATATAACCAATAGGTACACATAAATGTCAAATTATTACATCTACACAAAGTGAGAAATATAAAATTTTAAGCAAAAGGCTCGGAAATTGGTCCCGGAACTCAAATTTCACGCTCCCAAGTGGCTTCCTCCTGTATGATTCCTCCATTGTACAAGAACCAAAGGAATCGTTTTAGTGCGTAGGATCGCTCCTTGCGATCCAAAATCAATTGGGTCCTCAATCACCGTCAAACCCTCCACGAAGCTCAATGGGTTGGTAATCAAGCACGTGAGTCGGGTCACGATGTATCGACGCAGCATCGACACATGGAAAACGTTGTGCATGTTGGACAATTGCGGCGGTAGCGCCACTCGATAAGCAACCTCTCCGACTCGGCCTAATATCTCAAAAGGCCCAACGTACCGAGGACTCAACTTCCCTCGCTTTCCGAACCTCATAACGCCTTTCGTAGGCGAAATCCGAACAAAGACATTCTCGCCAACCTCAAAATCCACGTGTCGCCTCTTGAGATCGGCGGAGCTCTTCTGTCGACTCGAGCTACTCGAGTCGCACAGATCAACCGAACCGTCTGGTCAGGCGCTCAACTATCTCCGGTCCAATAATGAGCTTCTCTCCCACTTCTTCCCAGTTCTACGGCGATCGACACCGTCGTCCATATAAAGCCTCGAACGGAGCCATACCGATGCTAGCCTGAAAGCTATTGTTGTAGGCGAACTCGATCAGAGGCAAGTGTTGGTCCCATGACCCGTGAAAATCCAACATGCAAGCTCTCAGCATGTCCTCAATGATCTGATTCACTCGCTCAGTCTGGCCGTCCGTCTGTGGGTGAAATGCAGAACTAAAGTCAAGACGAGAACCCATTCCTTCCTGAAATTTCTGCCAAAAGTGTGAAGTAAACAACGGGTCCCTGTCTGACACAATACTAGCCGGTATCCCATGCAGTCTAACAATCTCCTTGAGGTATAACTCTGCAAGTCTACTAGCTGTATACGAGGTATTGTATGGTAGGAAATGAGCAGATTTGGTTAGCCGATCGACAATGACCCAAATGGCATTGTTCTTTCTCAGTGTCTTCGGCAATCCGAGTATAAAATCCATCGAAATGGCTTCCCATTTCCACTCAGGCACAGGTAAAGGCTGCAATAGACCTGCAGGATTCTGATGATCAACCTTAACCTGTTGACAAACCAAACACCGCGACACGTACTCAGCGACGTCGCGTTTCAAACCTCGCCACCAGAAACTCTTCATCAAGTCCTGATACATCTTGGTGCTACCAGGATGTATGGCATACATGGATTTGTGAGCCTCTTCCAGAATGGTGTCCCGAAGCTCGATATTCGACGGTACATACACGGTCGTGAAATAATAAGGTTCCATCTGCTCAGTAGAGAAGTCTTTCATCGCCATTCTCGACATCTCGTCGATTGCCATGAGCTCATCATCGGTCATCTGAAGCTTTCTAATATTCTCAAGAGCGAGGGCGTAGTACAAGAGTAGCCATCAATGCTCTTTTTACATCAAACCGTGAGCCAAAGCCATATCTTCCAATAGCTTCCATCGAATCCGGCTCACAAGATGTGATAATCGAAATCAAGACCTTCTATCGAGAGCATCAAGAATCTACATTTGCCTTTCCCGGATGGTATCAATCGAGCAATCGTAGTCCTTCAAGAACTCCATCCACCGTCAGCCGCATATTCAAGTCCTTTTGAGTGAAGAGGTACTTGAGACTCTTATGATCGGTGAATATATCAAAACTTCACCAGAGGTAATGTCGCCAGATCTTCAAGGCGAATATAATCGCTAGCTCTAAGTCATGCGTCGGATAGTTTCTTTCATGGTCCTTCAAGCCTAGAACCATAAGCAATGACCCGCCGTGTTGATTAAGTACACGCCTAGTCCGCCATAGGAAGCATCACTATATCCGCAAAACCTCCACCGTCAAGGTATAGCAAGCATCGGTGTCAGTCAAGCGACGCTTAACTCCCGAAAACTCGCCACACTGCTCGCCCAAATAACTTAGCATTCATTCTTGTGAGCTGTGTAAGTGGACCTACTATCTTTGACAAACCCACGACAAATCCCCGATAGTACCCTGCCAAACCAACGAAACTTCGGACCTCTCAGAATCGTGAGGTTGTTCCCATGTCACCACAGAATCTATCTTTGTGGAATCCACTGAGATACCCGCTTCAGAGACTACGTGTCCCAAGAAACTAACCTGCTCAAGCCAAAACTCACACTTACTGAGTTTGGCATACAACTGATGGTCCCTGAGTGTTTGAAGAGCTATCTTCAGATGTTGTACATGCTCCTCTCTGGTTATCGAATAGATGAGGATATCATCTAAAAACTACCACAAATTTATCAAGATGTGGTTTGAACACCCTGTTCATCAGGTCCATGAAAGATGCAGGCGCATTCGTCAATCCAAATGGCATCACTAGAAACTCATAGTGGCCATAACGCGTCCGAAACGCAGTCTTGGATATATCTTCCGCCTTGATCTTGAGCTGGTGATAGCCTGACCTCAGATCAATCTTTGAAAAGAACCTTGCACCCTGTAATTGATCAAACAAGTCGTCTATCCTTGGAAGAGGATAACGATTCTTAATCGTCATTTTGTTGAGCTGCCTATAATCGATACATAGACGCATCGATCCATCCTTCTTTTTCACAAATAGAACCGGTGCACCCCAAGGAGAAACACTCGGTCGAATAAAGCCTTTGTCTAACTCAAGTCGCTCTTGAGCTCATCAACTCGAAGCGCCATTCGATATGGAGCTTTAGATAACGGTTCTGCGCTAGCTCAATCGCAACTCAATCTCTCTGGCCGTGGTAATCCGTAAGTCCTCCGGAAAGACATCGATAATCGCAAACCACCTTGATAAGAGCCAAGTCGTTCTTCTTCTAGAAATCTTTAAATAGGCGGATACCCACGCCCATCCTTCATCATACGCTCGGCTTTAATGGCTGAAACCAACGGCGCAACCTTGGATCTGACTCCACAAAATCGGAAGGACTTTCGCTTTGGCGGTCGGAAGGTCACTATCTTCCGCAGACAGTCTACACTCGCGTGATAAGCTGCCAACCAATCCATTCCGAGAATAACGTCGAACCCTTCCATGCTCAACGTAATCATGTCGGTCGATGTCTCGTGCTCATCAATCATCACGATGACTGACTGACATGCTGTATCAGTACACACTGAACTCCCCGTAGGAATCTTGACATCCAGAATAAAAGCAAGGGGTTCAGGAGTAATACCCAACTTCTCTGAGAAAGAAGGAGTAATAAACGAGTGTGTAGACCCAGGGTCTATAAGTACTCGTGCTTCAATTTTATCCATGTCATCTCGACTACTCATCATAAGGGTACCTTTAGTTAAAAAGTTTTGTTAATTATATGCAATGATTTCTATGTGGTTCAACATAATTGACTTGAATTCAAATTTTAAACAATAATAATTGAATCAATGCATAAATGACATCTCAACTTTAATGATACCTTGAATGACGTCATTCGACGTTTGGGCATCTCAGGCACGACAAGCGACCTTGAACTGTAGGTCGTGTCGACCTGCAGAGACCGTCAGAGTCCGTCCTTTCTCAACAACAGACAATCTTGATCATATGACCAACTTTGTCCACACAAGCATGCTCCGGTTCGCCCGCAATCCTCTGTTTTATGTGTTTTCCCACATCTTGCACACAGTGGAGTAGAAACAGGAGTAACAGCTGATCCCTTCGTTGAACCTTGAGTCGCAGAAGCTCCACTCGCAGTAGTGCTCCCAGCTCTGAATGGTTGTCCTGGTGACGAACTCTGCGGTCTCTGATATGAAGACGTCACTGGTCCTGAAGCAACAGCTGGTCTAGAGTATGATGGCTGACTAGGGTAGGGAGGAGGTCTAGAGAACCTCGGCTTTTTGTTCACCGCCTCAAGCACTCTGTCGCCCCGCCAAACCTATTTTTATTACTCGCCTCGCCTCAATCGCTTTTGAATATCTTCCTCTGCAATGAGGGCCTTGGACATAACGCCGGCATACGTCTCCATTTCCCACATCGACACCCTTTCCTGAATGTTCGGCCTCAAACCTCTCTGAAATTTCTGAGCTCTCATCAGCTCAGTGGCCACATGCAAGGGTGCAAATCGGGAAAGTCTATCAAATTCGCGCCATACTGCCAAGACAGACATCTCATCTGTTCAAACGATGAACTGGACTTCCCACTGATGACGCACGATCTTAGGAAAATATTGATCGTTGAACGTCTCCACAAACTCTGCCCAAGTCCATGGAGTATTAGGGTAGTCCTGCTCTCTCATCCTAGAAACAGATTTCCACCATGGGCTAGCCTCGCCCAAAAGTTTGAAGGATGCCCAGCGTACTTTCTCAACATCTGTACACTGCAGCACTTCAAATATCTTCTCTATCTCATCAAGCCATGCCTCGGCTTCCATAGGATCCGTCATACGAGAATGTAGGAGGTCTCATCCTCCTGAACTCCTGCGAATCCTCCCGGTGGTGATGTCGGCGTCACAAGATCTCTGCTCTGCCTATCAATGGTGCATTCTGTTGAGCCATGTTAGTGGCCAAGGCTGCACAAAGACTGTCCACATTTCTCCCCATGGCCTACCAACTCCTGTGGCCTCTGATTCGCACTGTGGCAACTCTTCCTCCGCCACGTGAGGTACCTACACCTCACCGATCTCCTCAAGGTGAGCCATGCGTGGTCCCTCTCTACCTCGGCCTCTCGCCTCAACTGTGGAGGCATGTGATCTCATTGTTGAAAAACAATAACAATTGATCAGTAAGATTGTCAAGACAATCCATCCCTAGTCCTAAGACTCTGAACCTAGAGCATGGCTCTGATACCAACTGTGACGACCCGACTTTTCCAATCCTTACGGTATAGGAAAAGCCGGTTCATCAACTTATTGATTTCTCAATAAGCCGTATTCAAACAGAAGCCGGCACATCACAATGATCTAAAACAGAGGCAAAGTAGAGATAAACCATACATCAAAAGCTTTATATAACAAATCTATCACTATGAGGAACCAAAAGGAACCACCGGTGATGGCCAATCCAACACCTAAACTAATGGTTCACGATGATGGTTCCTCAAGTGATATCAAAAGAACAAAATAAGGCCTAGGGCCCAATATTCAAAACAATATTCAAACAAAATACCAAAAATATAGGATCTAGAGATCAAGGGAAGAACTCCTCAGCAGGTAAATCTAATTCCTCCTCAGGAATATAGTCAGAATCCTCCAAATCTTCCGATCCCGATCGCCTCAAAGACCGTGACGATAGTCGAGGGTGAGCTAACAACAAAGCCCAATAGAGGAAACAGATCTATTTGCATTTCATTATAAGTAAAGGTTTTTCAAAGGATGAATTGGATCAAATATGGTTTTCAAATGGTGCTATGCAAACGAAATCTCGAGTTCTGATCCTGAGTTAAGACTGAATACATGAACCTCATGTGTTCGAAATTTTCTGACTGAGCATGCGTCTTATATTAAATTTATAACTTAATTTTATCTCTCAAATTTCCTATAGCATGAGAGCAAGGTGCATTACCGATGGGGAAAACCCCATCGACCATCGCGTTGCTCATGAACCCTTTTACGAATGCAACAAGCCCTACGCTATGAGGGAAACTTGCGCCAAAGTTATACCCAACACGGTTGGTAGAATCTAGGCATCGTTCGACGCATCTCAAATCAAATGCAAATGCTAACGATTTCAATACTTATATTCATAACATAATCTTGATTTTGGAAGTTCGATTCAAAGTTACGATTCAAGATTTAATCGAGGTTACGAGGTTCAATTTGCAAAGTTCTTAGTTATAACAAGGTTTCCAAATTTTCGATTTGTGTCATAAAATCGTAGTTTTATTCATGCTATGTGCAACGAATTTCCAAATTATACTTCTTATTTTAACAAAGAAACAGTCTTTACTTACAATTTAATGCATAAAATACAAGGTTCCCTACCTTATCAAAGAGCTTCCAATCAAGCACAAAAACAAATCCTCACCAAGGACTCCCAACAAAAACCTACATATATTAACACTCTCAGTTAATATAAAACCAAAAATCAAACTAAGAGATTGGATCAAAATCCAACAAAATTTGAATGCCGAACAGATGTAATTCGACCCTAATTCAATTTTGTGGTCGATTTGAAATTCGATGGTCGAATCCAAAATCGACCATCAATTCCCAAATTCGCATCGTGCCTTAATTCATCAATTGACAATCGATTTTCAAATCGACGTCGATTTCAATTTCGACAATGATTTTGAAATCGAATGAATTTCCGTGTTCGTATGTGCACTTTGACATTCACGGTTCTTTTTCCGATCTTTTTCACAGCTAAACCTCTTCTTTATTTCACACATATATGTTACTCTAAACAAAACATAATTAAATTTACACATGGAGGTTTCAACGACCTACCTCTTGTAGCTTAAACCGTTGATCCCATTGCACCGATTCACACACCGGAACCAATCTCCAGCTCAATGGTTCAGATCTTCAAATCAGTCCATCCAATAAGGTGACCACTTTCATCACCAACCAAATCACACAGAGGTTCTCACTCTCCACATCACTCTTCCCTTTCTATAGATCAAAATGATCCGAATACAAATCTAAGGTTAATTAATGGTTGAGATGTGAAGAGGGGTTCTAAAACTCTCTAGATCAAGGATCAAATGAGGCAAAGCCTTAGAGCTTAAATTTCTAACGAGTGAGAGAAGTGAAATTTCTCTTTCACTCTCTCTTATAACCAAAAGCTAGTAATAAAAATATCTAGATTTTTATACTTTTAACTTATCCACAAGAGTTGAAAACCTATCCGGTACTAAACACAAACACAAACCTTATTGTGTAAGTCATTGGTTACGTGACTTACACACATCTTCCGACAATTTCCTTTTGCCATTAGTCTTACCAAAGCCTTAGCTTACCAAAAGTCCAAAAATATTCTACAGCATTTTCCGGGCACACTTACCGAGATAAACGAAAATATACCGAAAATATCAGGGATATTACAAGATCAGTAAGGTGTGTGTCTTTTTCCGCTCTATTTTCAAGTTCATTTCTCATAATCTCGTTAATGGCTTATTAAGCAAACTTTTATAGTCAAAATGCTAAATTCTACCAAAACATATATTTTATAAGAAGTTCTTGTTTAAATGACTAATACTTGTTCTGCGTTGTGTCACTTGTCGATAATTGTTGTGCCTTAATCGTGGTTAAAGATGAAAAAGTGGGGACAACATTTTAGAATCTAATCCCGTTGACATTTCCTTCGATGAAAATTTTATTTTGCACCAATCATTTTGCCTTAATGACGTTAGAACCGACCCGAGGTAGGGAGAACTTAATTACTTATTCTTTGTTTGACTTATTTGATTAATTAGTAGTGTTTGAATAAGAATTAATTTTTAATTCGTCATTCTTTGGTTTCAACCCACTTATTTATCTAGTCATATATGAATACAAAGCTTCATTCATTGTTTTTTCTAGCTTGATAATTTGCTTAAAAGAGTAAATTAATCATACATGTATAAGCACATGCATATTAATTCTTATTTATGATAATTTATTATGCTGACAATATTTTTGCAGTTTTGATTTAGCATGTAATTTGAGGTAGATGTCTAAATTCTATCTCTAACCAGTATAGGTTTTTCCCTAACTTCATATAATCGTAGAAACTTTTGTAGACCTCCAATGGCCGAACTATCAAAGAGGTGATATAGATGATAATGCTCTCTACCAAAACTATTTCATTATTTAAGAGTAAATTTGTATCTAGTCACCTCGAAAAATGACCCCAAGATGCCTACTTTAAAATCTTCAAAGCAAATTCCTACTTCAGATTTTTAAGTGTTCTGCGAACGCATGTTTGACTTTTGATCAAACACTCATGAATAGAGTCATGTTAATTTCAGTTGTGATCACTCCTCCCAACTTTTCATGATCTTCACATCTGATGGTTAGAAATCTACGATTCTAATAGGAATTATAAAAGTTAAACTTTTGACTAATTAGGTCCTAATTTGATCGAGTTGTATCGTAATTCCAAAACTATTTTATACATGTGTAACAACCCAAAATTTTCGTAAATGTTGAATCGTTAACTTTTAACGAAAATGCGACCTTTTGACTAATTTGACTCATGTCAAATCATTTGACTCATGTCAAATCATTTGACTTGGGTAACGTGGCCTCAAACCCATTATTGTAATTGGGGGTACACGCCAAACACATTAAAGCCCAACTCATACCCTGTGTAGAGTGCATGCATGTTTGTGCATGTTGCACACGGACCTAAGCCCTAGATGGAACTTGGACCCCAACCCAAATTTTAACTCGAACCGAGAGTGGACCCAAGCCCACTAACCCAACCTATCACGTGGCACCCAAACTAGTATAGGTTATATGTATAGATGTAACATCTCAAAAATCTGAACCCAAACGCGCCCGATTTCGCATACGTGTTCGGCACAGTGTGCAATCCTGCCCTGAGTTTTTAAATAATTAAATAATAAGAATGAAATTCTTTGCGAATAATGAGGATATAATAACAATATTAAATGAGTTTAAATTTTATAGTCGATTGATTTAGGCTTAGTTGAAAATTAATAGCAATATTTTTACCTTTTATTAACGCATGATCTATATGTAGGTATTTAAAAGAAAAGGTTTGTATTTTTTCAAATAATTTACCATCATATTAGGATTAAACCATTGCATGCCTATGACACAAATTTGATGGAACAGATTTTCGTGTAGAAATTCGGGTCATTACATTTAATATTTTATTTATATTCCTAATTTTGAATTTTAATATGCTTTATTCGGATTTGAATTTTTTTGTTTTTGATTTTTGGTAAAATTTTGGGCTTCATTAGTTATTTTGTATAAGATTTAATGTCGGGTTACTCCATATTTCAATTATATGTCTCCATTTGAATTGTAGTGCATGCTCGCTAATTTCGAATCATGTTGGTTTTAGGTATATAATAGTTCTCTTCTACTCTATCACGGTTCATCGCATCAACGTCCTTGGGGATTTTTTAGAAAAGCCTAATTTAAAGTTTCCTCAGAATTGTGGATATGAAATGTTTCTCTTGGTTTGACATCTTTTTCCATTCTTTTTTGGGAGCCATTACTTGCACACGCTTTTCAAGTGATTGCACCGGATTGCATCGAATTTAAAAGAAAGGCTTGCAAGTTTGGCAACTTCTACTATGTGAAAACACCATCTAAATCGTTTGATTTGAAGGACATGATTGAAAGATATCAATTGCAAAAGATTAGAAAAAAATATAATTTTTATCATTTGATTAAATGGAGTCAAAGGCTATTCTATAATTTAAAAATAGACTAAGATACTATTACCCTCCTTGGAAGAGTGGGGTGAAAAGGAGGTTAATGGGAGCAAAGTAGACTAAGAAAAATAATCGTTTAAATGATGGTGTGAAGTGTGTTTGCTTTATACCTGATGAGAAATGGCCTTTTAGATTATTATATGAAAGATCGAGCACCTCCAGCATTGAGAGGTTGCCTAGGTGCGAGAGAAATGCGAGATCCTCAAGTCTGTTGTTACTCATTTCCAAGCTTCGAAGATTCGTCAGATTCCATACCCCTGCAAAAGATGATATGTATTACAACGAGTGTTAAGTGATGCCAAAACCTATATGATCAACGTAATGTGTATGGGAAGTTTACATTTTAGATTAAATCCTGAAAATAAAAAATGAACGGTAAATGGGTGTGATTAAATCCTTAAAATAGACCACCCCCTTTTAGATAGTCATGATCCCCACATTTTTTGGTCCCACGGTTAGGTTTTTTTGGTAATCCAAGTCATCAAGTGGTAGCTCATATATATTGAACTAGGTGGTCCCAATAGCCATGCATATTGGAAGATTTGCAAATCTAATCTATCCAATCTAATATGGATAAGGGTAGCTCTATTCACACCTACCGAATTATTGAGGGCACTTACGCTGAAAAACACATACTACTTTGGATTATATGATGGAGATCGTTTTTCATCCCAATCTTCTACAGAATGGATATGGAGACAATGGGCGTACCATCGAAAGATCTATTTTTTATTCGAAGTGACGTACCGAAAAGTTTCACGAAAATCATGTTTGAGCATGATGTGTATGTGCCATTCAAATTACTTTTTGGATGTGTGCCCTGACGAAGAAAAAATTATCTATTTTATGTATGCCCATGCTCTCAAGATCCATTGTGTGGAAGATTGGGACAAAAAATGAACTCTATAGTTTGAGGAATAGAGCCACCCTACGTACAATTGGGCATATCCTTTTAATGGTCACTACTAAATTGCACCCATCCGATCAAGGATCAAAATTTTGGTTTCGGAGCGGACCGAAACCGAAATTTTGGATAGAAATTTCGGCCAAAAACATAATTTTGACCGAAATTTCGGCCAGAATTTTGGGTCCCATATAAATTTGGACTGAAATTTTGGTCCAAATTATCGTTTTAGTGGAGACCAAAACCGACAATTTCGGCCGAAATTTCAGTCATTTCGGCCAAAATTTTGATCCTTGCATCCGATGGTTTCAGTCCTCTCATAAGCAAATTCTTTGGGTAAGACATCTCTATGTGGTCTGATAATGTCAATTTCAAAATTGGAGCATCCTATTATCTGCAATCTCAAACACGGTGAAGTAGTAATTGCAGGACTTAAATCCAATTTCTCAAATACAAATTAACATTCCCAAAAAGGAAGATTTTTTTTGTAGATGTTAGGACACTAGAATAAATTAAAATCTAGCACAAAAATGTTACCATAAGTTAAGTTAAGATAAGCAGAGTAGATAGTAAATACAGTAGTTAAGATAGTAGTCGACATCGGGTGGGGTATGCATTTTGGGTCGTGTTTTTTGGGGCAGCCATTAAGCTGAGTAGGAATTTCAAAATGGCTTGAATAGAGTATAAGTTTGGGTATGTTCGGATCCAATTGGCACACATCTTGAAAGGAAAAAATCAAATTGGGGATCTAATTGGCACTGTGACGACTCAGACCTACATGCTACAATATTATTTGGTTATGGGCTTAGGTCCTCCGATTTTGTTTTTGGCATGTGCTTAAGTCCCCACGCCAAAAGCGTCATGACATATAGTTTTCGCAATCACATGTAGCCCAGGATCAGGATTTTTTCCTATCTTATGTGGGACTATTACAGGCACACATCCCAATTGAATCGATGAGCCATCAGATTGGTTGTGCATCTCAATTGGATCGGTGAACCATCAACACCAATCAGCTTGGGGACACCGTTGGGTAGGATAGTGTCAAGTCGGGTCAGGTATATAATTGGATCATTCGAAGTGGCACTAACAGTCACCATTCCGTTTTTAACCAGCCAAAATTGAGACCCGACTTAATTATTAGTAAGACAAAGTTCACCACCATTGTGTCAATTTAACTAATCTTTCACCGTTAAAGGTGTAAGAATAACTAATTCCAACAGTACAGGTGATAGCTCATCATGTACCGATACAAAAAAGAGCAATAGCTCATATAAGGTACAACAATGGTAAAAAATACCTTTGGTTTATGTGACAACCCAGACTTTTTCGGCACGGAATTCTGAGAAGGCCGGACTGTCATGCTCTTGGTACATCTACAGGATGGGGAAATCAAAACAGATTTTATATACAGAAGTAAAAAGATTTTGGCTTTCCTAGAATTCGGCACGAGAAAGTTGGGTCGTCACAATTGGTATCAGGGCACCTTGATAGTAAAATGATTATGTATTTGGATTGTGAATATGATCTAGTGATCTGGGATTTTCATGGAATTCCGTGGGTGGAAATTTTGGGTCGTCTCGGTTTATGTACTCTAATATATATCCGTAACAAAGTTCTTTAAGATACCTTTGTTGTTGCTTCAAATTCAAGCTATCCAACAATTTCAAAATATATTAGCCCATGCATATTTAGAGAGGAACCGGCATTAGATGCAAACTCTTCATGACAAAGATCATCAGTTGCATTTTAATCTAATCTAACAAATATCTTACATTTGATTTTTTTTTTGTATTTATTTTATTTTATTTTTATTTAGTTGATTATTTTTAAATGCCCTGTTCTAGAGGCTATTTTGAGTATTAAAATGATTCAAATTCCAATCATAGAGCTTTATAAATTTAAAATTAATTTCGAATCTCTGATCTTGATACCGGCTTTAATTTTTATAAAATCTAATGCTTTTATATAAGGTCTTCAATTGTCCATTTGGACAGTTTAAGTATATACTCTTTGATATGTGCTTTAATTTTCAAACTCAAATATAAATCAATTTCGATGTGAGTCAAATTTTGACTCGATTTTTTGTCATGAATCGGTGGGGTATCGGCTTTGGTTTGGTCAGATTGGGTGTACATCTCAACAAGATCGGGTGCACCATCAACACCAGTCGGCTTGGGTACACCGTCGGGAAAGATAGGGTCAGGTCATATACCGATGCAAAAAATAGCAATAGCTCGTATAAGGTACAACAGTGGCAATGGGACATTTAAGAACATAATGTAAGGATTTACGGTCTAAAAGATTTAGGTGAAAAATATTTCAATCATACGATTTAATGCAATCAATGCGTTTTAAAATTAACGACAATCATGTAAATCCCCCCACTCTTAATTTTGAAAGTCTTTGACTACTTTGAATCACAGGATGGATGTTTTTGTTCTCTTAATTTTGAAAGTCTTTGACTACTTTGAATCATTGAAACTTTTAAAATCATTGGTCGCACACATGATGTTTATATGCAGCACAGGATGGCGCCATCCAAGCTTCAGCTCATTTCACTTCTTACAAGCCCACATACCTTTTTCCCTTTTACCCTCTTCCTAGTATTCAATTGATCCTTTATTCACTCCTTCCCTCACTTACTCCTGCTCACTATTTTATTTATGTATTCATATCAAACAGGGGTCCTTTTTTGGTTGGTTAGGGAATATTTTTATTTCTAGGTTTGAATTTTAATCCCGATGGTGATTTGGATATTCTTGTTGAATTTCCAGTTGACTTGTGGACTTAGTTGGCAATTTATTTGAGATTTATTAATGTTGGGTCACTCAATATTTCATTTATAATTCTAATTTTGGAATGAAAAACGAACCCTATAGTACGAGGAATTGAGCTACCCTATGTACAATTGGGGGTATCCTTTTAATGGTCACCACTAAAGTGCACCTATCCGATGGTTTGATACTGTCAATCTCAAAACTTGAGCATCCTATTATCTACAATCTGAAACATGGTAAAATTGTTGGACACAAATACAAATTAACATTCCCAAGAAGCGATATTTTTTTGTAGAATTTAGGAAATCAGAATAAATTAAAATCTAGCACAAAAATGTTACCATAAGTTAAGCAGAGTAGATGCGATCATAAAATAATGATAGCCCAAAAAAATAACCGGTAAACAAGGAAAATATGGGTCATTGTAGGCACCATTAAATTAGCTATAATATCACAACAAAGCACAAAAAATGAAGTTAAAATAAAATATTTAGCACAAGATTCACGTTCCAAGGTTAAAGTAGAGTATAGTTGTAATTGAAAGCCCAGATTGAAAGAAATTGAGGAAAATGGGTTCCCTTTAGTATCCCTCCTTCAAAATCGGTACCCATTTTTTAAAACTCATTAATCTTGCTCTGATGGTGGTTTCTGGCTAAATTTGGCGGGAAGCAAAGGATAATGACTATAGAATTTGAGTTTTTTTAATGGCCGTTAAGGCAAACCCTTATGGGAACCAAGAACCTTAGTAGAGATAATGATAATTTGGCGTGGCAACGAGCACAGAGAACTCGTGAGGCCTCGGAAGACCACCAGTATTAAATTATAATCCTGGCCTCTCCTTGGAGTGGACGGAGTCGATCTTGGAAGAAGGTCACACCAAGTGAGTGGGTTCTTAGCATGAGTCAAAATACTGGGTATCGGATACGTATCGTCCGAGCTCAAAACCGATTTAGGTATTCTTGTTTAATTTTCAGTTGACTTTTGGGCTCAGTTGGTTATTTATTTGAGCTTTGTTAATGTTGGGTAGCTCAATAATTTTTTTATATTTCTAATTTTAAATTTTAATTTGTCTCATTGACTGATGGTATTTCATTTTATTTATTTTTTTTTTTTTTTTGGGAGCTTGTTTCAAAAGTAGACTAAGAAAAATAATCGTTTAAATGATGGTGTGAAGTGTGTTTGCTTTATACCTGATGAGAAATGGCCTTTTAGATTATTATATGAAAGATCGAGCTGCTCCAGCATTGAGAGGTTGCCTAGGTGCGAGAGAAATGCGAGATCCTCAAGTCTGTTGTTACTCATTTCCAAGCTTCGAAGATTCGTCAGATTCCATACCCCTGCAAAAGATGATATGTATTACAACGAGTGTTAAGTGATGCCAAAACCTATATGATCAATGTAATATATATATATATATATATATATATGAGAAGTTCACCTTTTAGATTAAATCCTGAAAATAAAAAATGAACGGTAAATGGGTGTGATTAAATCCTTAAAATAGACCACCCCCTTTTAGATAGTCATGATCCCCACATTTTTTGGTCCCACGGTTAGGTTTTTTTGGTAATCCAAGTCATCAAGTGGTAGCTCATATATATATTGAACTGAGGTGGTCCCAATAGCCATGCATATTGGAAGATTTGCACCGTCTAATCTATCCAATCTAATATGGATAAGGGTAGCTCTATTCACACCTACCGAATTATTGAGGGCACTTACGCTGAAAAACACATACTACTTTGGATTATATGATGGAGATCGTTTTCATCCCAATCTTCTCTGAGAATGGATATGGAGACAATGGGCTACCATCGAAGATCTAGTTTTTATTCGAAGTGACGAACAACTGAAAAAGTTTCCTGAAAATCATGTTTGAGCATGATGTGTGCCATGTGCCATTCAAATTACTTTTTGGATGTGTGCCCTGACGAAGAAAAAATTATCTATTTTATGTATGCCCATGCTCTCAAGATCCATTGTGTGGAAGATTGGGACAAAAAATGAACTCTATAGTTTGAGGAATAGAGCCACCCTACGTACAATTGGGCATATCCTTTTAATGGTCACTACTAAATTGCACCCATCCGATCAAGGATCAAAATTTTGGTTTCGGAGCGGACCGAAACCGAAATTTTGGATAGAAATTTCGGCCAAAAACATAATTTTGACCGAAATTTCGGCCAGAATTTTGGGTCCCATATAAATTTGGACTGAAATTTTGGTCCAAATTATCGTTTTAGTGGAGACCAAAACCGACAATTTCAAAATTTCAGTCATTTAAAAAATTTTGATCCTTGCATCCGATGGTTTCAGTCCTCTCATAAGCAAATTCTTTGGGTAAGACATCTCTATGTGGTCTGATAATGTCAATTTCAAAATTGGAGCATCCTATTATCTGCAATCTCAAACACGGTGAAGTAGTAATTGCAGGACTTAAATCCAATTTCTCAAATACAAATTAACATTCCCAAAAAGGAAGATTTTTTTTGTAGATGTTAGGACACTAGAATAAATTAAAATCTAGCACAAAAATGTTACCATAAGTTAAGTTAAGATAAGCAGAGTAGATAGTAAATACAGTAGTTAAGATAGTAGTCGACATCGGGTGGGGTATGCATTTTGGGTCGTGTTTTTTGGGGCAGCCATTAAGCTGAGTAGGAATTTCAAAATGGCTTGAATAGAGTATAAGTTTGGGTATGTTCGGATCCAATTGGCACACATCTTGAAAGGAAAAAATCAAATTGGGGATCTAATTGGCACTGTGACGACTCAGACCTACATGCTACAATATTATTTGGTTATGGGCTTAGGTCCTCGCCCCGATTTTGTTTTTGGCATGTGCTTAAGTCCCCACCCAAAATGCGTCATGACATATAGTTTTCGCAATCACATGTAGCCCAGGATCAGGATTTTTTCCTATCTTATGTGGGACTATTACAGGCACACATCCCAATTGAATCGATGAGCCATCAGATTGGTTGTGCATCTCAATTGGATCGGTGAACCATCAACACCAATCAGCTTGGGGACACCGTTGGGTAGGATAGTGTCAAGTCGAATTCGGTATATAATTGGATCATTCGAAGTGGCACTAACAGTCACCATTCCGTTTTTAACCAGCCAAAATTGAGACCCGACTTAATTATTAGTAAGACAAAGTTCACCACCATTGTGTCAATTTAACTAATCTTTCACCGTTAAAGGTGTAAGAATAACTAATTCCAACAGTACAGGTGATAGCTCATCATGTACCGATACAAAAAAGAGCAATAGCTCATATAAGGTACAACAATGGTAAAAATACACTGGTTTATGTGACAACCCAGACTTTTTCGGCACGGAATTCTGAGAAGGCCGGACTGTCATGCTCTTGGTACATCTACAGGATGGGGAAATCAAAACAGATTTTATATACAGAAGTAAAAAGATTTTGGCTTTCCTAGAATTCGGCACGAGAAAGTTGGGTCGTCACAATTGGTATCAGGGCACCTTGATAGTAAAATGATTATGTATTTGGATTGTGAATATGATCTAGTGATCTGGGATTTTCATGGAATTCCGTGGGTGGAAATTTTGGGTCGTCTCAGTTTATGTACTCTAATATATATCCGTGTAACAAAGTTCTTTAAGATACCTTTGTTGTTGCTTCAAATTCAAGCTATCCAACAATTTCAAAATATATTAGCCCATGCATATTTAGAGAGGAACCCAGCATTAGATGCAAACTCTTCATGACAAAGATCATCAGTTGCATTTTAATCTAATCTAACAAATATCTTACATTTGATTTTTTTTTTGTATTTATTTTATTTTATTTTTATTTAGTTGATTATTTTTAAATGCCCTGTTCTAGAGGCTATTTTGAGTATTAAAATGATTCAAATTCCAATCATAGAGCTTTATAAATTTAAAATTAATTTCGAATCTTTGATCTTGATACCGGCTTTAATTTTTATAAAATCTAATGCTTTTATATAAGGTCTTCAATTGTCCATTTGACGTTTAAGTATATACTCTTTGATATGTACTTTAATGTTCAAACTCAAATATAAATCAATTTGAGTGAGTCAGAATTTTGACTCGATTTTTCGGGTCATGAATCGGTGGGGTATCGGCTTTGGTTCGGGTCAGATTGGGTGTACATCTCAACAAGATCGGGTGCACCATCAACACCAGTCGGCTTGGGTACACCGTCGGGAAAGATAGGGTCAGGTCATATACCGATGCAAAAAATAGCAATAGCTCGTATAAGGTACAACAGTGGCAATGGGACATTTAAGAACATAATGTAAGGATTTACGGTCTAAAAGATTTAGGTGAAAAATATTTCAATCATACGATTTAATGCAATCAATGCGTTTTAAAATTAACGACAATCATGTAAATCCCCCCACTCTTAATTTTGAAAGTCTTTGACTACTTTGAATCACAGGATGGATGTTTTTGTTCTCTTAATTTTGAAAGTCTTTGACTACTTTGAATCATTGAAACTTTTAAAATCATTGGTCGCACACATGATGTTTATATGCAGCACAGGATGGCGCCATCCAAGCTTCAGCTCATTTCACTTCTTACAAGCCCACATACCTTTTTCCCTTTTACCCTCTTCCTAGTATTCAATTGATCCTTTATTCACTCCTTCCCTCACTTACTCCTGCTCACTATTTTATTTATGTATTCATATCAAACAGGGGTCCTTTTTTGGTTGGTTAGGGAATATTTTTATTTCTAGGTTTGAATTTTAATCCCGATGGTGATTTGGATATTCTTGTTGAATTTCCAGTTGACTTGTGGACTTAGTTGGCAATTTATTTGAGATTTATTAATGTTGGGTCACTCAATATTTCATTTATAATTCTAATTTTGGAATGAAAAACGAACCCTATAGTACGAGGAATTGAGCTACCCTATGTACAATTGGGGGTATCCTTTTAATGGTCACCACTAAAGTGCACCTATCCGATGGTTTGATACTGTCAATCTCAAAACTTGAGCATCCTATTATCTACAATCTGAAACATGGTAAAATTGTTGGACACAAATACAAATTAACATTCCCAAGCGATATTTTTTTGTAGAATCTAGGAAATCAGAATAAATTAAAATCTAGCACAAAAATGTTACCATAAGTTAAGCAGAGTAGATGCGATCATAAAATAATGATAGCCCAAAAAAATAACCGGTAAACAAGGAAAATATGGGTCATTGTAGGCACCATTAAATTAGCTATAATATCACAACAAAGCAGTTAAAACAAAATATTTAGCACAAGATTCACGTTCCAAGGTTAAAGTAGAGTATAGTTGTAATTGAAAGCCCAGATTGAAAGAAATTGAGGAAAATGGGTTCCCTTTAGTATCCCTCCTTCAAAATCGGTACCCATTGTTTAAAACTCATTAATCTTGTTCTGATGGTGGTTTCTGGCTAAATTTGGCGGGAAGCAAAGGATAATAACTATAGAATTTGAGTTTTTTTAATGGCCGTTAAGGCAAACCCTTATGGGAACCAAGAACCTTAGTAACAGAGATAATGATAATTTGGCGTGGCAACGAGTACAGAGAACTCAGAGGCCTCGACGAAGACCACCCGAGTATTAAATTATAATCCTGGCCTCTCCTTGGAGTGGACGGCAGAAGAGGAATCGATCTTGGAAGAAGGTCACACCAAGTGAGTGGGTTCTTAGCATGAGTCAAAATACTGGGTATCGGATACGTATCGTCCGAGCTCAAAACCGATTTAGGTATTCTTGTTTAATTTTCAGTTGACTTTTGGGCTCAGTTGGTTATTTATTTGAGCTTTGTTAATGTTGGGTAGCTCAATAATTTTTTTATATTTCTAATTTTAAATTTTAATTTGTCTCATTGACTGATGGTATTTCATTTTATTTATTTTTTTTTTTTTTTTGGGAGCTTGTTTCAAAAGTAGACTAAGAAAAATAATCGTTTAAATGATGGTGTGAAGTGTGTTTGCTTTATACCTGATGAGAAATGGCCTTTTAGATTATTATATGAAAGATCGAGCTGCTCCAGCATTGAGAGGTTGCCTAGGTGCGAGAGAAATGCGAGATCCTCAAGTCTGTTGTTACTCATTTCCAAGCTTCGAAGATTCGTCAGATTCCATACCCCTGCAAAAGATGATATGTATTACAACGAGTGTTAAGTGATGCCAAAACCTATATGATCAATGTAATATATATATATATATATATATATATATGAGAAGTTCACCTTTTAGATTAAATCCTGAAAATAAAAAATGAACGGTAAATGGGTGTGATTAAATCCTTAAAATAGACCACCCCCTTTTAGATAGTCATGATCCCCACATTTTTTGGTCCCACGGTTAGGTTTTTTTGGTAATCCAAGTCATCAAGTGGTAGCTCATATATATATTGAACTGAGGTGGTCCCAATAGCCATGCATATTGGAAGATTTGCACCGTCTAATCTATCCAATCTAATATGGATAAGGGTAGCTCTATTCACACCTACCGAATTATTGAGGGCACTTACGCTGAAAAACACATACTACTTTGGATTATATGATGGAGATCGTTTTTCATCCCAATCTTCTACAGAATGGATATGGAGACAATGGGCGTACCATCGAAAGATCTATTTTTTATTCGAAGTGACGTACAACTGAAAAAGTTTCCTGAAAATCATGTTTGAGCATGATGTGTGCCATGTGCCATTCAAATTACTTTTTGGATGTGTGCCCTGACGAAGAAAAAATTATCTATTTTATGTATGCCCATGCTCTCAAGATCCATTGTGTGGAAGATTGGGACAAAAAATGAACTCTATAGTTTGAGGAATAGAGCCACCCTACGTACAATTGGGCATATCCTTTTAATGGTCACTACTAAATTGCACCCATCCGATCAAGGATCAAAATTTTGGTTTCGGAGCGGACCGAAACCGAAATTTTGGATAGAAATTTCGGCCAAAAACATAATTTTGACCGAAATTTCGGCCAGAATTTTGGGTCCCATATAAATTTGGACTGAAATTTTGGTCCAAATTATCGTTTTAGTGGAGACCAAAACCGACAATTTCGGCCGAAATTTCAGTCATTTCGGCCAAAATTTTGATCCTTGCATCCGATGGTTTCAGTCCTCTCATAAGCAAATTCTTTGGGTAAGACATCTCTATGTGGTCTGATAATGTCAATTTCAAAATTGGAGCATCCTATTATCTGCAATCTCAAACACGGTGAAGTAGTAATTGCAGGACTTAAATCCAATTTCTCAAATACAAATTAACATTCCCAAAAAGGAAGATTTTTTTTGTAGATGTTAGGACACTAGAATAAATTAAAATCTAGCACAAAAATGTTACCATAAGTTAAGTTAAGATAAGCAGAGTAGATAGTAAATACAGTAGTTAAGATAGTAGTCGACATCGGGTGGGGTATGCATTTTGGGTCGTGTTTTTTGGGGCAGCCATTAAGCTGAGTAGGAATTTCAAAATGGCTTGAATAGAGTATAAGTTTGGGTATGTTCGGATCCAATTGGCACACATCTTGAAAGGAAAAAATCAAATTGGGGATCTAATTGGCACTGTGACGACTCAGACCTACATGCTACAATATTATTTGGTTATGGGCTTAGGTCCTCGCCCCGATTTTGTTTTTGGCATGTGCTTAAGTCCCCACCCAAAATGCGTCATGACATATAGTTTTCGCAATCACATGTAGCCCAGGATCGAGATTTTTCCTATCTTATGTGGGACTATTACACATCCCAATGGAATCGATGAGCCATCAGATTGGCTGTGCATCTCAATTGGATCGGTGAACCATCAACACCAATCAGCTTGGGGACACCGTTGGGTAGGATAGTGTCAAGTCGGGTCAGGTATATAATTGGATCATTCGAAGTGGCACTAACAGTCACCATTCCGTTTTTAACCAGCCAAAATTGAGACCCGACTTAATTATTAGTAAGACAAAGTTCACCACCATTGTGTCAATTTAACTAATCTTTCACCGTTAAAGGTGTAAGAATAACTAATTCCAACAGTACAGGTGATAGCTCATCATGTACCGATACAAAAAAGAGCAATAGCTCATATAAGGTACAACAATGGTAAAAATACACTGGTTTATGTGACAACCCAGACTTTTTCGGCACGGAATTCTGAGAAGGCCGGACTGTCATGCTCTTGGTACATCTACAGGATGGGGAAATCAAAACAGATTTTATATACAGAAGTAAAAAGATTTTGGCTTTCCTAGAATTCGGCACGAGAAAGTTGGGTCGTCACAATTGGTATCAGGGCACCTTGATAGTAAAATGATTATGTATTTGGATTGTGAATATGATCTAGTGATCTGGGATTTTCATGGAATTCCGTGGGTGGAAATTTTGGGTCCTCTCGGTTTATGTACTCTAATATATATATCCGTGTAACAAAGTTCTTTAAGATACCTTTGTTGTTGCTTCAAATTCAAGCTATCCAACAATTTCAAATATATTAGCCCATGCATATTTAGAGAGGAACCCAAAGATTAGATGCAAACTCTTCATGACAAAGATCATCAGTTGCATTTTAATCTAATCTAACAAATATCTTACATTTGATTTTTTTTTTGTATTTATTTTATTTTATTTTTATTTAGTTGATTATTTTTAAATGCCCTGTTCTAGAGGCTATTTTGAGTATTAAAATGATTCAAATTCCAATCATAGAGCTTTATAAATTTAAAATTAATTTCGAATCTCTGATCTTGATACCGGCTTTAATTTTTATAAAATCTAATGCTTTTATATAAGGTCTTCAATTGTCCATTTGGACAGTTAGACAGTATATTCTTAGATATGTGTTTTACTTACCAAACTCAAATATAAATCAATTTCAGTGACGAGTCAGAATTTTGACTCGATTTTTCGGGTCATGAATCGGTGGGGTATCGGCTTTGGTTCGGGTCAGATTGGGTGTACATCTCAACAAGATCGGGTGCACCATCAACACCAGTCGGCTTGGGTACACCGTCGGGAAAGATAGGGTCAGGTCATATACCGATGCAAAAAATAGCAATAGCTCGTATAAGGTACGTGGCAATGGGACATTTAAGAACATAATGTAAGGATTTACGGTCTAAAAGATTTAGGTGAAAAATATTTCAATCATACGATTTAATGCAATCAATGCGTTTTAAAATTAACGACAATCATGTAAATCCCCCCACTCTTAATTTTGAAAGTCTTTGACTACTTTGAATCACAGGATGGATGTTTTTGTTCTCTTAATTTTGAAAGTCTTTGACTACTTTGAATCATTGAAACTTTTAAAATCATTGGTCGCACACATGATGTTTATATGCAGCACAGGATGGCGCCATCCAAGCTTCAGCTCATTTCACTTCTTACAAGCCCACATACCTTTTTCCCTTTTACCCTCTTCCTAGTATTCAATTGATCCTTTATTCACTCCTTCACTTACTCCTGCTCACTATTTTATTTATGTATTCATATCAAACAGGGGTCCTTTTTTGGTTGGTTAGGGAATATTTTTATTTCTAGGTTTGAATTTTAATCCCGATGGTGATTTGGATATTCTTGTTGAATTTCCAGTTGACTTGTGGACTTAGTTGGCAATTTATTTGAGATTTATTAATGTTGGGTCACTCAATATTTCATTTATAATTCTAATTTTGGAATGAAAAACGAACCCTATAGTACGAGGAATTGAGCTACCCTATGTACAATTGGGGGTATCCTTTTAATGGTCACCACTAAAGTGCACCTATCCGATGGTTTGATACTGTCAATCTCAAAACTTGAGCATCCTATTATCTACAATCTGAAACATGGTAAAATTGTTGGACACAAATACAAATTAACATTCCCAAGAAGCGATATTTTTTTGTAGAATTTAGGAAATCAGAATAAATTAAAATCTAGCACAAAAATGTTACCATAAGTTAAGCAGAGTAGATGCGATCATAAAATAATGATAGCCCAAAAAAATAACCGGTAAACAAGGAAAATATGGGTCATTGTAGGCACCATTAAATTAGCTATAATATCACAACAAAGCACAAAAAATGAAGTTAAAATAAAATATTTAGCACAAGATTCACGTTCCAAGGTTAAAGTAGAGTATAGTTGTAATTGAAAGCCCAGATTGAAAGAAATTGAGGAAAATGGGTACCCTTTAGTATCCCTCCTTCAAAATCGGTACCCATTTTTTAAAACTCATTAATCTTGTTCTGATGGTGGTTTTTGGCTAAATTTGGCGGGAAGCAAAGGATAATAACTATAGAATTTGAGTTTTTTTAATGGCCGTTAAGACAAACCCTTATGGGAACCAAGAACCTTAGTAACAGAGGTAATGATAATTTGGCGTGGCAACGAGTACAGAGAACTCAGAGGCCTCGACGAAGACCACCCGAGTATTAAATTATAATCCTGGCCTCTCCTTGGAGTGGACGGCAGAAGAGGAATCGATCTTGGAAGAAGGTCACACCAAGTGAGTGGGTTCTTAGCATGAGTCAAAATACTGGGTATGGGATACGTATCGTCCGAGCTCAAAACCGATTTAGGTATTCTTGTTTAATTTTCAGTTGACTTTTGGGCTCAGTTGGTTATTTATTTGAGCTTTGTTAATGTTGGGTAGCTCAATAATTTTTTTATATTTCTAATTTTAAATTTTAATTTGTCTCATTGGTGATGGTATTTCATTTTATTTATTTTTTTTTTTTTTTGGGAGCTTGTTTCAAAAGTAGACTAAGAAAAATAATCGTTTAAATGATGGTGTGAAGTGTGTTTGCTTTATACCTGATGAGAAATGGCCTTTTAGATTATTATATGAAAGATCGAGCTGCTCCAGCATTGAGAGGTTGCCTAGGTGCGAGAGAAATGCGAGATCCTCAAGTCTGTTGTTACTCATTTCCAAGCTTCGAAGATTAAATGATTCCATACCCCTGCAAAAGATGATATGTATTACAACGAGTGTTAAGTGATGCCAAAACCTATATGATCAATGTAATATATATATATATATATATATATATATGAGAAGTTCACCTTTTAGATTAAATCCTGAAAATAAAAAATGAACGGTAAATGGGTGTGATTAAATCCTTAAAATAGACCACCCCCTTTTAGATAGTCATGATCCCCACATTTTTTGGTCCCACGGTTAGGTTTTTTTGGTAATCCAAGTCATCAAGTGGTAGCTCATATATATATTGAACTGAGGTGGTCCCAATAGCCATGCATATTGGAAGATTTGCACCGTCTAATCTATCCAATCTAATATGGATAAGGGTAGCTCTATTCACACCTACCGAATTATTGAGGGCACTTACGCTGAAAAACACATACTACTTTGGATTATATGATGGAGATCGTTTTTCATCCCAATCTTCTACAGAATGGATATGGAGACAATGGGCGTACCATCGAAAGATCTATTTTTTATTCGAAGTGACGTACAACTGAAAAAGTTTCCTGAAAATCATGTTTGAGCATGATGTGTGCCATGTGCCATTCAAATTACTTTTTGGATGTGTGCCCTGACGAAGAAAAAATTATCTATTTTATGTATGCCCATGCTCTCAAGATCCATTGTGTGGAAGATTGGGACAAAAAATGAACTCTATAGTTTGAGGAATAGAGCCACCCTACGTACAATTGGGCATATCCTTTTAATGGTCACTACTAAATTGCACCCATCCGATCAAGGATCAAAATTTTGGTTTGAATGACCGAAACCGAAATTTTGGATAGAAATTCGACCAAAAACATAATTTTGACCGAAATTTCGCCAGAATTTTAAATTTGAAATTTTGGTCCAAATTATCGTTTAGTGGAGACCAAAACCGACAATTTAAATTTCAGTCATTTCGCCAAAATTTTGATCCTTGCATCCGATGGTTTCATCCTCTCATAAGCAAATTCTTTGGGTAAGACATCTCTATGTGGTCTCGATAATGTCAATTTCAAAATTGGAGCATCCTATCTGCAATCTCAAACACGGTGAAGTAGTAATTTGCGGACTTAAATCAATTTCTCAAATACAAATTAACATTCCCAAAAGGAAGATTTTTTTGTAGATGTTAGGACACTAGAATAAATTAAAATCTAGCACAAAATGTTACCATAAGTTAAGTTAAGATAAGCAGAGTAGATAGTAAATACAGTAGTTAAGATAGTAGTCGACATCGGGTGGGGTATGCATTTTGGGTCGTGTTTTTTGGGGCAGCCATTAAGCTGAGTAGGAATTTCAAAATGGCTTGAATAGAGTATAAGTTTGGGTATGTTCGATCAATTGGCACACATCTTGAAAGGAAAAAATCAAATTGGGGATCTAATTGGCACTGTGCCGACTCAGACCTACATGCTACAATATTATTTGGTTATGGGCTTAGGTCCTCGCCCCGATTTTGTTTTTGGCATGTGCTTAAGTCCCCACCCAAAATGCGTCATGACATATAGTTTTCGCAATCACATGTAGCCGGGATCGAGATTTTTCCTATCTTATGTGGGACTATTACAGGAACACATCCCAATTGAATCGATGAGCCATCAGATTGGTTGTGCATCTCAATTGGATCGGTGAACCATCAACACCAATCAGCTTGGGGACACCGTTGGGTAGGATAGTGTCAAGTCGGGTCAGGTATATAATTGGATCATTCGAAGTGGCACTAACAGTCACCATTCCGTTTTTAACCAGCCAAAATTGAGACCCGACTTAATTATTAGTAAGACAAAGTTCACCACCATTGTGTCAATTTAACTAATCTTTCACCGTTAAAGGTGTAAGAATAACTAATTCCAACAGTACAGGTGATAGCTCATCATGTCTGGAATACAAAAAAGAGCAATAGCTCATATAAGGTACAACAATGGTAAAAATACACTGGTTTATGTGACAACCCAGACTTTTTCGGCACGGAATTCTGAGAAGGCCGGACTGTCATGCTCTTGGTACATCTACAGGATGGGGAAATCAAAACAGATTTTATATCTGAGTAAAAGATTTTGGCTTTCCTAGAATTCGCACGAGAAAGTTGGTCGTCACAATTGGTATCGAGGGCACCTTGATAGTAAAATGATTATGTATTTGGATTGTGAATATGATCTAGTGATGCAGGATTTTCATGGAATTCCGTGGGTGGAAATTTTGGGTCGTCTCGGTTTATGTACTCTAATATATATCCTGTAACAAAGTTCTTTAAGATACCTTTGTTGTTGCTTCAAATTCAAGCTATCCAACAATTTCAAAATATATTAGCCCATGCATATTTAGAGAGGAACCCATTAGATGCAAACTCTTCATGACAAAGATCATCGATTTGCATTTTAATCTAATCTAACAAATATCTTACATTTGGTTTTTTTTTTGTATTTATTTTATTTTATTTTTATTTAGTTGATTATTTTTAAATGCCCTGTTCTAGAGGCTATTTTGAGTATTAAAATGATTCAAATTCCAATCATAGAGCTTTATAAATTTAAAATTAATTTCGAATCTCTGATCTTGATACTGGCTTTAATTTTTATAAAATCTAATGCTTTTATATAAGGTCTTCAATTGTCCATTTAGACGGTTTAAGTATATACTCTTTGATATGTGCTTTAATTTTCAAACTCAAATATAAATCAATTTCATGAGTCGGAATTTTGACTCGATTTTTCGGGTCATGAATCGGTGGGGTATCGGCTTTGGTTCGGGTCAGATTGGGTGTACATCTCAACAAGATCGGGTGCACCATCAACACCAGTCGGCTTGGGTACACCGTCGGGAAAGATAGGGTCAGGTCATATACCGATGCAAAAAATAGCAATAGCTCGTATAAGGTACAACAGTGGCAATGGGACATTTAAGAACATAATGTAAGGATTTACGGTCTAAAAGATTTAGGTGAAAAATATTTCAATCATACGATTTAATGCAATCAATGCGTTTTAAAATTAACGACAATCATGTAAATCCCCCCACTCTTAATTTTGAAAGTCTTTGACTACTTTGAATCACAGGATGGATGTTTTTGTTCTCTTAATTTTGAAAGTCTTTGACTACTTTGAATCATTGAAACTTTTAAAATCATTGGTCGCACACATGATGTTTATATGCAGCACAGGATGGCGCCATCCAAGCTTCAGCTCATTTCACTTCTTACAAGCCCACATACCTTTTTCCCTTTTACCCTCTTCCTAGTATTCAATTGATCCTTTATTCACTCCTTCCCTCACTTACTCCTGCTCACTATTTTATTTATGTATTCATATCAAACAGGGTCCTTTTTGGTTGGTTAGGGAATATTTTATTTCTAGGTTTGAATTTTAATCCCGATGGTGATTTGGATATTCTTGTTGAATTTCCAGTTGACTTGTGGACTTAGTTGGCAATTTATTTGAGATTTATTAATGTTGGGTCACTCAATATTTCATTTATAATTCTAATTTTGGAATGAAAAACGAACCCTATAGTACGAGGAATTGAGCTACCCTATGTACAATTGGGGGTATCCTTTTAATGGTCACCACTAAAGTGCACCTATCCGATGGTTTGATACTGTCAATCTCAAAACTTGAGCATCCTATTATCTACAATCTGAAACATGGTAAAATTGTTGGACACAAATACAAATTAACATTCCCAAGCGATATTTTTTTGTAGAATTTAGGAAATCAGAATAAATTAAAATCTAGCACAAAAATGTTACCATAAGTTAAGCAGAGTAGATGCGATCATAAAATAATGATAGCCCAAAAAAATAACCGGTAAACAAGGAAAATATGGGTCATTGTAGGCACCATTAAATTAGCTATAATATCACAACAAAGCACAAAAAATGAAGTTAAAATAAAATATTTAGCACAAGATTCACGTTCCAAGGTTAAAGTAGAGTATAGTTGTAATTGAAAGCCCAGATTGAAAGAAATTGAGGAAAATGGGTTCCCTTTAGTATCCCTCCTTCAAAATCGGTACCCATTTTTTAAAACTCATTAATCTTGCTCTGATGGTGGTTTCTGGCTAAATTTGGCGGGAAGCAAAGGATAATGACTATAGAATTTGAGTTTTTTAATGGCCGTTAAGCCAAACCCTTATAGGAACCAAGAACCTTAGTAAGAGATAATGATAATTTGGGCGTGTAACGAGTACAGAGAACCGAAGGCTCAGTATTAAATTATAATCTGGCCTCTCGTTGGAGTGGACGGCAGAAGAGGAATCGATCTTGGAAGAAGGTCACACCAAGTGAGTGGGTTCTTAGCATGAGTCAAAATACTGGGTATCGGATACGTATCGTCCGAGCTCAAAACGGATTTAGGTATTCTTGTTTAATTTTCAGTTGACTTTTGGGCTCGTTGGTTATTTATTTGAGCTTTGTTAATGTTGGGTAGCTCAATAATTTTTTATATTTCTAATTTTAAATTTTAATTTGTCTCATTGGTGATGGTATTTCATTTTTATTTTTTTTTTTTTTTGGGAGCTTGTTTCAAAAGTAGACTAAGAAAAATAATCGTTTAAATGATGGTGTGAAGTGTGTTTGCTTTATACGATGAAATGGCCTTTTAGATTATTATATGAAAGATCGAGCTGCTCCAAACATTGAGAGGTTGCCTAGGTGCGAGAGAAATGTGAGATCCTCAAGTCTGTTACTCATTTCCAAGCTTGAAGATTAATGATTCCATACCCACAAAAGATGATATGTATTACAACGAGTGTTAAGTGATGCCAAAACCTATATGATCAATGTAATATATATATATATATATATATATATATATATATATATATATATATATATATATATATATGAGAAGTTCACCTTTTAGATTAAATCCTGAAAATAAAAAATGAACGGTAAATGGGTGTGATTAAATCCTTAAAATAGACCACCCCCTTTTAGATAGTCATGATCCCCACATTTTTTGGTCCCACGGTTAGGTTTTTTTGGTAATCCAAGTCATCAAGTGGTAGCTCATATATATATTGAACTGAGGTGGTCCCAATAGCCATGCATATTGGAAGATTTGCACCGTCTAATCTATCCAATCTAATATGGATAAGGGTAGCTCTATTCACACCTACCGAATTATTGAGGGCACTTACGCTGAAAAACACATACTACTTTGGATTATATGATGGAGATCGTTTTTCATCCCAATCTTCTACAGAATGGATATGGAGACAATGGGCGATCGAAGATCTATTTTTTATTCGAAGTGACGTACAACTGAAAAAGTTTCCTGAAAATCATGTTTGAGCATGATGTGTGCCATGTGCCATTCAAATTACTTTTTGGATGTGTGCCCTGACGAAGAAAAAATTATCTATTTTATGTATGCCCATGCTCTCAAGATCCATTGTGTGGAAGATTGGGACAAAAAATGAACTCTATAGTTTGAGGAATAGAGCCACCCTACGTACAATTGGGCATATCCTTTTAATGGTCACTACTAAATTGCACCCATCCGATCAAGGATCAAAATTTTGGTTTCGGAGCGGACCGAAACCGAAATTTTGGATAGAAATTTCGGCCAAAAACATAATTTTGACCGAAATTTCGGCCAGAATTTTGGGTCCCATATAAATTTGGACTGAAATTTTGGTCCAAATTATCGTTTTAGTGGAGACCAAAACCGACAATTTCGGCCGAAATTTCAGTCATTTCGGCCAAAATTTTGATCCTTGCATCCGATGGTTTCAGTCCTCTCATAAGCAAATTCTTTGGGTAAGACATCTCTATGTGGTCTGATAATGTCAATTTCAAAATTGGAGCATCCTATTATCTGCAATCTCAAACACGGTGAAGTAGTAATTGCAGGACTTAAATCCAATTTCTCAAATACAAATTAACATTCCCAAAAAGGAAGATTTTTTTTGTAGATGTTAGGACACTAGAATAAATTAAAATCTAGCACAAAAATGTTACCATAAGTTAAGTTAAGATAAGCAGAGTAGATAGTAAATACAGTAGTTAAGATAGTAGTCGACATCGGGTGGGGTATGCATTTTGGGTCGTGTTTTTTGGGGCAGCCATTAAGCTGAGTAGGAATTTCAAAATGGCTTGAATAGAGTATAAGTTTGGGTATGTTCGGATCCAATTGGCACACATCTTGAAAGGAAAAAATCAAATTGGGGATCTAATTGGCCTTTGTGACTACATGCTACAATATTATTTGGTTATGGGCTTAGGTCCTCGCCCCGATTTTGTTTTTGGCATGTGCTTAAGTCCCCACCCAAAATGCGTCATGACATATAGTTTTCGCAATCACATGTAGCCCAGGATCAGGATTTTTTCCTATCTTATGTGGGACTATTACAGGCACACATCCCAATTGAATCGATGAGCCATCAGATTGGTTGTGCATCTCAATTGGATCGGTGAACCATCAACACCAATCAGCTTGGGGACACCGTTGGGTAGGATAGTGTCAAGTCGAATTCGTATATAATTGGATCATTCAAGTGGCACTATAAATACCATTCCGTTTTAACCACCAAAATTGAGACCCGACTTAGTTATTAGTAAGACAAAGTTCACCACCATTGTGTCAATTTAACTAATCTTTCACCGTGAAAGGGGTAAGAATAACTAATTCAACGATGCAGTGATAGCTCATCATGCGATACAAAAAGAGCAATAGCTCATATAAGGTACAACAATGGTAAAAAATACATCTGGTTTATGTGACAACCCGGACTTTTTCGCGGAATTACGAGAAGGCGGTTGTCATGCTCTTGGTACATCTACAGGATGGGGAAATCAAAACAGATTTTATATACAGAAGTAAAAAGATTTTGGCTTTCCTAGAATTCGGCACGAGAAAGTTGGGTCGTCACAATTGGTATCAGGGCACCTTGATAGTAAAATGATTATGTATTTGGATTGTGAATATGATCTAGTGATCTGGGATTTTCATGGAATTCCGTGGGTGGAAATTTTGGGTCGTCTCAGTTTATGTACTCTAATATATATCCGTGTAACAAAGTTCTTTAAGATACCTTTGTTGTTGCTTCAAATTCAAGCTATCCAACAATTTCAAAATATATTAGCCCATGCATATTTAGAGAGGAACCCAGCATTAGATGCAAACTCTTCATGACAAAGATCATCAGTTGCATTTTAATCTAATCTAACAAATATCTTACATTTGGTTTTTTTTTTGTATTTATTTTATTTTATTTTTATTTAGTTGATTATTTTTAAATGCCCTGTTCTAGAGGCTATTTTGAGTATTAAAATGATTCAAATTCCAATCATAGAGCTTTATAAATTTAAAATTAATTTCGAATCTCTGATCTTGATACCGGCTTTAATTTTTATAAAATCTAATGCTTTTATATAAGGTCTTCAATTGTCCATTTGGACAGTTTAAGTATATACTCTTTGATATGTGCTTTAATTTTCAAACTCAAATATAAATCAATTTCAGTGACGAGTCAGAATTTTGACTCGATTTTTCGGGTCATGAATCGGTGGGGTATCGGCTTTGGTTCGGGTCAGATTGGGTGTACATCTCAACAAGATCGGGTGCACCATCAACACCAGTCGGCTTGGGTACACCGTCGGGAAAGATAGGGTCAGGTCATATACCGATGCAAAAAATAGCAATAGCTCGTATAAGGTACAACAGTGGCAATGGGACATTTAAGAACATAATGTAAGGATTTACGGTCTAAAAGATTTAGGTGAAAAATATTTCAATCATACGATTTAATGCAATCAATGCGTTTTAAAATTAACGACAATCATGTAAATCCCCCCACTCTTAATTTTGAAAGTCTTTGACTACTTTGAATCACAGGATGGATGTTTTTGTTCTCTTAATTTTGAAAGTCTTTGACTACTTTGAATCATTGAAACTTTTAAAATCATTGGTCGCTTTTACATGATGTTTATATATGCACAGGATGGCGCCATCAAGCTTCAGCTCATTTCACTTCTTACAAGCCCACATACCTTTTTCCCTTTTACCCTCTTCCTAGTATTCAATTGATCCTTTATTCACTCCTTCCCTCACTTACTCCTGCTCACTATTTTATTTATGTATTCATATCAAACAGGGGTCCTTTTTTGGTTGGTTAGGGAATATTTTTATTTCTAGGTTTGAATTTTAATCCCGATGGTGATTTGGATATTCTTGTTGAATTTCCAGTTGACTTGTGGACTTAGTTGGCAATTTATTTGAGATTTATTAATGTTGGGTCACTCAATATTTCATTTATAATTCTAATTTTGGAATGAAAAACGAACCCTATAGTACGAGGAATTGAGCTACCCTATGTACAATTGGGGTATCCTTTTAATGGTCACCACTAAAATTGCACCTATCCGATGGTTTGATACTGTCAATCTCAAAACTTGAGCATCCTATTATCTACAATCTGAAACATGGTAAAATTGTTGGACACAAATACAAATTAACATTCCCAAGAAGCGATATTTTTTTGTAGAATTTAGGAAATCAGAATAAATTAAAATCTAGCACAAAATGTTACCATAAGTTAAGCAGAGTAGATGCGATCATAAAATAATGATAGCCCAAAAAAATAACCGGTAAACAAGGAAAATATGGGTCATTGTAGGCACCATTAAATTAGCTATAATATCACAACAAAGCACAAAAAATGAAGTTAAAATAAAATATTTAGCACAAGATTCACGTTCCAAGGTTAAAGTAGAGTATAGTTGTAATTGAAAGCCAGTTGAAAGAAATTGAGGAAAATGGGTTCCCTTTAGTATCCCTCCTTCAAAATCGGTACCCATTTTTAAAACTCATTAATCTTGCTCGATGGTGGTTTCTGCTAAATTTAAGGCGGAAGCAAAGGATAATGACTATAGAATTTGAGTTTTTTTAATGGCCGTTAAGGCAAACCCTTATGGGAACCAAGAACCTTAGTAACAGAGATAATGATAATTTGGCGTGTAACGAGCAGAGAACTTCGAGGCCTCGTGAAGACCACCAGTATTAAATTATAATCCCGGCCTCTCCTTGGAGTGGGCGAGAAGAGGAATCGATCTTGGAAGAAGGTCACACCAAGTGAGTGGGTTCTTAGCATGAGTCAAAATCTGGGTATCGGATACGTACGTCCGAGCTCAAAACCGATTTAGGTATTCTTGTTTAATTTTAGATTGACTTTTGGGAATGTTGGTAGCTCAATAATTTTTATATTTCTAATTTTAAATTTTAATTTGTCTCATTGTTGATGGTATTTCATTTTATTTTTTTTTTTTTTTTTTTTGGGAGCTTGTTTCAAAAGTAGACTAAGAAAAATAATCGTTTAAATGATGGTGTGAAGTGTGTTTGCTTTATACCTGATGAGAAATGGCCTTTTAGATTATTATATGAAAGATCGAGCTGCTCCAGCATTGAGAGGTTGCCTAGGTGCGAGAGAAATGCGAGATCCTCAAGTCTGTTGTTACTCATTTCCAAGCTTCGAAGATTCGTCAGATTCCATACCCCTGCAAAAGATGATATGTATTACAACGAGTGTTAAGTGATGCCAAAACCTATATGATCAATGTAATATATATATATATATATATATATATGAGAAGTTCACCTTTTAGATTAAATCCTGAAAATAAAAAATGAACGGTAAATGGGTGTGATTAAATCCTTAAAATAGACCACCCCCTTTTAGATAGTCATGATCCCCACATTTTTTGGTCCCACGGTTAGGTTTTTTTGGTAATCCAAGTCATCAAGTGGTAGCTCATATATATATTGAACTGAGGTGGTCCCAATAGCCATGCATATTGGAAGATTTGCACCGTCTAATCTATCCAATCTAATATGGATAAGGGTAGCTCTATTCACACCTACCGAATTATTGAGGGCACTTCTGTTTGAAAACCACATACTACTTTGGATTATATGATGGAGATCGTTTTTCATCCCAATCTTCTACAGAATGGATATGGAGACAATGGGCGTACCATCGAAAGATCTATTTTTTATTCGAAGTGACGTACAACTGAAAAAGTTTCCTGAAAATCATGTTTGAGCATGATGTGTGCCATGTGCCATTCAAATTACTTTTTGGATGTGTGCCCTGACGAAGAAAAAATTATCTATTTTATGTATGCCCATGCTCTCAAGATCCATTGTGTGGAAGATTGGGACAAAAAATGAACTCTATAGTTTGAGGAATAGAGCCACCCTACGTACAATTGGGCATATCCTTTTAATGGTCACTACTAAATTGCACCCATCCGATCAAGGATCAAAATTTTGGTTTGGGACCGAAACCGAAATTTTGGATAGAAATTTCGGCCAAAAACATAATTTTGACCGAAATTTCGGCCAGAATTTTGGGTCCCATATAAATTTGGACTGAAATTTTGGTCCAAATTATCGTTTTAGTGGAGACCAAAACCGACAATTTAAAGAAGTTTCAGTCATTTCGGCCAAAATTTTGATCCTTGCATCCGATGGTTTCAGTCCTCTCATAAGCAAATTCTTTGGGTAAGACATCTCTATGTGGTCTGATAATGTCAATTTCAAAATTGGAGCATCCTATTATCTGCAATCTCAAACACGGTGAAGTAGTAATTGCAGGACTTAAATCCAATTTCTCAAATACAAATTAACATTCCCATAAAGGAAGATTTTTTTTGATGATGTTAGGACACAAGAATAAATTAAAATCTAGCACAAAATGTTACCATAAGTTAAGTTAAGATAAGCGAGTAGATAGTAAATCATGAGTTAAGATAGTAGTCGACATTGGGGTATGCATTTTGGTGGTGGTGTTTTTGGGGCAGCCATTAAGCTGAGTAGGAATTTCAAAATGGCTTGAATAGAGTATAAGTTTGGGTATGTTCGGATCCAATTGGCACACATCTTGAAAGGAAAAAATCAAATTGGGGATCTAATTGGCACTGTGACGACTCAGACCTACATGCTACAATATTATTTGGTTATGGGCTTAGGTCCTCGCCCCGATTTTGTTTTTGGCATGTGCTTAAGTCCCCACCCAAAATGCGTCATGACATATAGTTTTCGCAATCACATGTAGCCCAGGATCAGGATTTTTTCCTATCTTATGTGGGACTATTACAGGCACACATCCCAATTGAATCGATGAGCCATCAGATTGGTTGTGCATCTCAATTGGATCGGTGAACCATCAACACCAATCAGCTTGGGGACACCGTTGGGTAGGATAGTGTCAAGTCGGGTCAGGTATATAATTGGATCATTCGAAGTGGCACTAACAGTCACCATTCCGTTTTTAACCAGCCAAAATTGAGACCCGACTTAATTATTAGTAAGACAAAGTTCACCACCATTGTGTCAATTTAACTAATCTTTCACCGTTAAAGGTGTAAGAATAACTAATTCCAACAGTACAGGTGATAGCTCATCATGTACCGATACAAAAAAGAGCAATAGCTCATATAAGGTACAACAATGGTAAAAATACACTGGTTTATGTGACAACCCAGACTTTTTCGGCACGGAATTCTGAGAAGGCCGGACTGTCATGCTCTTGGTACATCTACAGGATGGGGAAATCAAAACAGATTTTATATACAGAAGTAAAAAGATTTTGGCTTTCCTAGAATTCGGCACGAGAAAGTTGGGTCGTCACAATTGGTATCAGGGCACCTTGATAGTAAAATGATTATGTATTTGGATTGTGAATATGATCTAGTGATCTGGGATTTTCATGGAATTCCGTGGGTGGAAATTTTGGGTCGTCTCAGTTTATGTACTCTAATATATATCCGTGTAACAAAGTTCTTTAAGATACCTTTGTTGTTGCTTCAAATTCAAGCTATCCAACAATTTCAAAATATATTAGCCCATGCATATTTAGAGAGGAACCCAGCATTAGATGCAAACTCTTCATGACAAAGATCATCAGTTGCATTTTAATCTAATCTAACAAATATCTTACATTTGGTTTTTTTTTTGTATTTATTTTATTTTATTTATTTGATTATTATTATTAAATGCCCTGTTCTAGAGGCTATTTTGAGTATTAAAATGATTCAAATTCCAATCATAGAGCTTTATAAATTTAAAATTAATTTCGAATCTCTGATCTTGATACCGGCTTTAATTTTTATAAAATCTAATGCTTTTATATAAGGTCTTCAATTGTCCATTTGGACAGTTTAAGTATATACTCTTTGATATGTGCTTTAATTTTCAAACTCAAATATAAATCAATTTCAGTGACGAGTCAGAATTTTGACTCGATTTTTCGGGTCATGAATCGGTGGGGTATCGGCTTTGGTTCGGGTCAGATTGGGTGTACATCTCAACAAGATCGGGTGCACCATCAACACCAGTCGGCTTGGGTACACCGTCGGGAAAGATAGGGTCAGGTCATATACCGATGCAAAAAATAGCAATAGCTCGTATAAGGTACAACAGTGGCAATGGGACATTTAAGAACATAATGTAAGGATTTACGGTCTAAAAGATTTAGGTGAAAAATATTTCAATCATACGATTTAATGCAATCAATGCGTTTTAAAATTAACGACAATCATGTAAATCCCCCCACTCTTAATTTTGAAAGTCTTTGACTACTTTGAATCACAGGATGGATGTTTTTGTTCTCTTAATTTTGAAAGTCTTTGACTACTTTGAATCATTGAAACTTTTAAAATCATTGGTCGCACACATGATGTTTATATGCAGCACAGGATGGCGCCATCCAAGCTTCAGCTCATTTCACTTCTTACACGCCCCCCTACCAGTTTCCCTTTTACCCTCTTCCTAGTATTCAATTGATCCTTTATTCACTCCTTCCCTCACTTACTCCTGCTCACTATTTTATTTATGTATTCATATCAAACAGGGGTCCTTTTTTGGTTGGTTAGGGAATATTTTTATTTCTAGGTTTGAATTTTAATCCCGATGGTGATTTGGATATTCTTGTTGAATTTCCAGTTGACTTGTGGACTTAGTTGGCAATTTATTTGAGATTTATTAATGTTGGGTCCTCAATATTTCATTTATAATTCTAATTTTGGAATGAAAAACGAACCCTATAGTACGAGGAATTGAGCTACCCTATGTACAATTGGGGTATCCTTTTAATGGTCACCACTAAAGTGCACCTATCCGATGGTTTGATACTGTCAATCTCAAAACTTGAGCATCCTATTATCTACAATCTGAAACATGGTAAAATTGTTCGACACAAATACAAATTAACATTCCCAAGCGATATTTTTTGTAGAATTTAGGAAATCAGAATAAATTAAAATCTAGCACAAAATGTTACCATAAGTTAAGCGAGTAGATGCGATCATAAAATAATGATAGCCCAAAAAAATAACGGTAAACAAGGAAAATATGGGTCATTGTAGGCACCATTAAATTAGCTATAATATCACAACAAAGCACAAAAATGAAGTTAAAATAAAATATTTAGCACAAGATTCACGTTCCAAGGTTAAAGTAGAGTATAGTTGTAATTGAAAGCCCAGATTGAAAGAAATTGAGGAAAATGGGTTCCCTTTAGTATCCCTCCTTCAAAATCGGTACCCATTTTTTAAAACTCATTAATCTTGCTCTGATGGTGGTTTCTGGCTAAATTTGGCGGGAAGCAAAGGATAATGACTATAGAATTTGAGTTTTTTAATGGCCGTTAAGGCAAACCCTTATAGGAACCAAGAACCTTAAGTAACGAGATAATGATAATTTGGGCGTGGTAGCGAGTACGAGAACTCAGAGGCCTCGGCGAAGACCACCAGTATTAAATTATAATCTGGCCTCTCCTTGGAGTGGACGGCAGAAGAGGAATCGATCTTGGAAGAAGGTCACACCAAGTGAGTGGGTTCTTAGCATGAGTCAAAATACTGGGTATCGGATACGTATCGTCCGAGCTCAAAACCGATTTAGGTATTCTTGTTTAATTTTCAGTTGACTTTTGGGCTCAGTTGGTTATTTATTTGAGCTTTGTTAATGTTGGGTAGCTCAATAATTTTTTTATATTTCTAATTTTAAATTTTAATTTGTCTCATTGACTGATGGTATTTCATTTTATTTATTTATTTTTTTTTTTTGGGAGCTTGTTTCAAAAGTAGACTAAGAAAAATAATCGTTTAAATGATGGTGTGAAGTGTGTTTGCTTTATACCTGATGAGAAATGGCCTTTTAGATTATTATATGAAAGATCGAGCTGCTCCAGCATTGAGAGGTTGCCTAGGTACGAGAGAAATGCGAGATCCTCAAGTCTGTTGTTACTCATTTCCAAGCTTCGAAGATTCGTCAGATTCCATACCCCTGCAAAAGATGATATGTATTACAACGAGTGTTAAGTGATGCCAAAACCTATATGATCAATGTAATATATATATATATATATATATATATATATATGAGAAGTTCACCTTTTAGATTAAATCCTGAAAATAAAAAATGAACGGTAAATGGGTGTGATTAAATCCTTAAAATAGACCACCCCCTTTTAGATAGTCATGATCCCCACATTTTTTGGTCCCACGGTTAGGTTTTTTTGGTAATCCAAGTCATCAAGTGGTAGCTCATATATATATTGAACTGAGGTGGTCCCAATAGCCATGCATATTGGAAGATTTGCACCGTCTAATCTATCCAATCTAATATGGATAAGGGTAGCTCTATTCACACCTACCGAATTATTGAGGGCACTTACGCTGAAAAACACATACTACTTTGGATTATATGATGGAGATCGTTTTTCATCCCAATCTTCTACAGAATGGATATGGAGACAATGGGCGTACCATCGAAAGATCTATTTTTTATTCGAAGTGACGTACAACTGAAAAAGTTTCCTGAAAATCATGTTTGAGCATGATGTGTGCCATGTGCCATTCAAATTACTTTTTGGATGTGTGCCCTGACGAAGAAAAAATTATCTATTTTATGTATGCCCATGCTCTCAAGATCCATTGTGTGGAAGATTGGGACAAAAAATGAACTCTATAGTTTGAGGAATAGAGCCACCCTACGTACAATTGGGCATATCCTTTTAATGGTCACTACTAAATTGCACCCATCCGATCAAGGATCAAAATTTTGGTTTCGGAGCGGACCGAAACCGAAATTTTGGATAGAAATTTCGGCCAAAAACATAATTTTGACCGAAATTTCGGCCAGAATTTTGGGTCCCATATAAATTTGGACTGTAATTTTGGTTCAAAATATCGTTTTAATGGAGAGCAAAACCGATAATTTCTAAATTTCAGTCATTTCGGCCAAAATTTTGATCCTTGCATCCGATGGTTTCAGTCCTCTCATAAGCAAATTCTTTGGGTAAGACATCTCTATGTGGTCTGATAATGTCAATTTCAAAATTGGAGCATCCTATTATCTGCAATCTCAAACACGGTGAAGTAGTAATTGCAGGACTTAAATCCAATTTCTCAAATACAAATTAACATTCCCAAAAAGGAAGATTTTTTTTGTAGATGTTAGGACACTAGAATAAATTAAAATCTAGCACAAAAATGTTACCATAAGTTAAGTTAAGATAAGCAGAGTAGATAGTAAATACAGTAGTTAAGATAGTAGTCGACATCGGGTGGGGTATGCATTTTGGGTCGTGTTTTTTGGGGCAGCCATTAAGCTGAGTAGGAATTTCAAAATGGCTTGAATAGAGTATAAGTTTGGGTATGTTCGGATCCAATTGGCACACATCTTGAAAGGAAAAAATCAAATTGGGGATCTAATTGGCACTGTGACTTACACTCGCACTACATGCTACAATATTATTTGGTTATGGGCTTAGGTCCTCGCCCCGATTTTGTTTTTGGCATGTGCTTAAGTCCCCACCCAAAATGCGTCATGACATATAGTTTTCGCAATCACATGTAGCCCAGGATCAGGATTTTTTCCTATCTTATGTGGGACTATTACAGGCACACATCCCAATTGAATCGATGAGCCATCAGATTGGTTGTGCATCTCAATTGGATCGGTGAACCATCAACACCAATCAGCTTGGGGACACCGTTGGGTAGGATAGTGTCAAGTCGGGTCAGGTATATAATTGGATCATTCAAAGTGGCACTAACAGTCACCATTCCGTTTTTAACCAGCCAAAATTGAGACCCGACTTAATTATTAGTAAGACAAAGTTCACCACCATTGTGTCAATTTAACTAATCTTTCACCGTTAAAGGTGTAAGAATAACTAATTCCAACGATGTGATAGCTCATCATGTACCGATACAAAAAGAGCAATAGCTCATATAAGGTACAACAATGGTAAAAATACCTTTGGTTTATGTGACAACCGGACTTTTTTGCACGCGGAATTACGAGAAGGCGGTTGTCATGCTCTTGGTACATCTACGGGATGGGGAAATCAAAACAGATTTTATATCTGAGTAAAAGATTTTGGCTTTCCTAGAATTGCACGAGAAAGTTGGGTCGTCACAATTGGTATCGGGGCACCTTGATAGTAAAATGATTATGTATTTGGATTGTGAATATGATCTAGTGATATTTTCATGGAATTCCGTGGGTGGAAATTTTGGGTCGTCTCGGTTTATGTACTCTAATATATATCCGTAACAAAGTTCTTTAAGATACCTTTGTTGTTGCTTCAAATTCAAGCTATCCAACAATTTCAAAATATATTAGCCCATGCATATTTAGAGAAAATTAGATGCAAACTCTTCATGACAAAGATCATCGATTGCATTTTAATCTAATCTAACAAATATCTTACATTTGATTTTTTTTGTATTTATTTTATTTTATTTTTATTTAGTTGATTATTTTTAAATGCCCTGTTCTAGAGGCTATTTTGAGTATTAAAATGATTCAAATTCCAATCATAGAGCTTTATAAATTTAAAATTAATTTCGAATCTCTGATCTTGATACCGGCTTTAATTTTTATAAAATCTAATGCTTTTATATAAGGTCTTCAATTGTCCATTTGGACAGTTTAAGTATATACTCTTTGATATGTGCTTTAATTTTCAAACTCAAATAAAAATCAATTTCAGGGGTCAGAATTTTGACTTGATTTTTCAGGTCATGAATGAATCGGTGGGGTATCGGCTTTGGTTCGGGTCAGATTGGGTGTACATCTCAACAAGATCGGGTGCACCATCAACACCAGTCGGCTTGGGTACACCGTCGGGAAAGATAGGGTCAGGTCATATACCGATGCAAAAAATAGCAATAGCTCGTATAAGGTACAAATACCATTTAAGAACATAATGTAAGGATTTACGGTCTAAAAGATTTAGGTGAAAAATATTTCAATCATACGATTTAATGCAATCAATGCGTTTTAAAATTAACGACAATCATGTAAATCCCCCCACTCTTAATTTTGAAAGTCTTTGACTACTTTGAATCACAGGATGGATGTTTTTGTTCTCTTAATTTTGAAAGTCTTTGACTACTTTGAATCATTGAAACTTTTAAAATCATTGGTCGCACACATGATGTTTATATGCAGCACAGGATGGCGCCATCCAAGCTTCAGCTCATTTCACTTCTTACAAGCCCACATACCTTTTTCCCTTTTACCCTCTTCCTAGTATTCAATTGATCCTTTATTCACTCCTTCCCTCACTTACTCCTGCTCACTATTTTATTTATGTATTCATATCAAACAGGGGTCCTTTTTTGGTTGGTTAGGGAATATTTTTATTTCTAGGTTTGAATTTTAATCCCGATGGTGATTTGGATATTCTTGTTGAATTTCCAGTTGACTTGTGGACTTAGTTGGCAATTTATTTGAGATTTATTAATGTTGGGTCACTCAATATTTCATTTATAATTCTAATTTTGGAATGAAAAACGAACCCTATAGTACGAGGAATTGAGCTACCCTATGTACAATTGGGGGTATCCTTTTAATGGTCACCACTAAAGTGCACCTATCCGATGGTTTGATACTGTCAATCTCAAAACTTGAGCATCCTATTATCTACAATCTGAAACATGGTAAAATTGTTGGACACAAATACAAATTAACATTCCCAAGAAGCGATATTTTTTTGTAGAATTTAGGAAATCAGAATAAATTAAAATCTAGCACAAAAATGTTACCATAAGTTAAGCAGAGTAGATGCGATCATAAAATAATGATAGCCCAAAAAAATAACCGGTAAACAAGGAAAATATGGGTCATTGTAGGCACCATTAAATTAGCTATAATATCACAACAAAGCACAAAAAATGAAGTTAAAATAAAATATTTAGCACAAGATTCACGTTCCAAGGTTAAAGTAGAGTATAGTTGTAATTGAAAGCCCAGATTGAAAGAAATTGAGGAAAATGGGTTCCCTTTAGTATCCCTCCTTCAAAATCGGTACCCATTTTTTAAAACTCATTAATCTTGCTCTGATGGTGGTTTCTGGCTAAATTTGGCGGGAAGCAAAGGATAATGACTATAGAATTTGAGTTTTTTTAATGGCCGTTAAGGCAAACCCTTATGGGAACCAAGAACCTTAGTAACAGAGATAATGATAATTTGGCGTGGCAACGAGAACTCGGAGGCCTCGGGAAGACCACCCGAGTATTAAATTATAATCCTGGCCTCTCCTTGGAGTGGACGGCAGAAGAGGAATCGATCTTGGAAGAAGGTCACACCAAGTGAGTGGGTTCTTAGCATGAGTCAAAATACTGGGTATCGGATACGTATCGTCCGAGCTCAAAACCGATTTAGGTATTCTTGTTTAATTTTCAGTTGACTTTTGGGCTCAGTTGGTTATTTATTTGAGCTTTGTTAATGTTGGGTAGCTCAATAATTTTTTTATATTTCTAATTTTAAATTTTAATTTGTCTCATTGACTGATGGTATTTCATTTTATTTTTTTTTTTTTTTTTGGGAGCTTGTTTCAAAAGTAGACTAAGAAAAATAATCGTTTAAATGATGGTGTGAAGTGTGTTTGCTTTATACCTGATGAGAAATGGCCTTTTAGATTATTATATGAAAGATCGAGCTGCTCCAGCATTGAGAGGTTGCCTAGGTGCGAGAGAAATGCGAGATCCTCAAGTCTGTTACTCATTTCCAAGCTTGAAGATTTCGATTCCATACCCTCGCAAAGATGATATGTATTACAACGAGTGTTAAGATGCCAAAACCTATATGATCAATGTAATATATATATATATATATATATATATATGAAGTTCACCTTTTAGATTAAATCCGAAAATAAAAATGAGCGGTAAATGGGTGTGATTAAATCCTTAAAATAGACCCCCTTTTAGATAGTCATGATCCATATTTTTGGTCCCACTATAGGGTTTTTGGTAATCCAAGTCATCAAGTGGTAGCTCATATATATATTGAACTGAGGTGGTCCCAATAGCCATGCATATTGGAAGATTTGCACCGTCTAATCTATCCAATCTAATATGGATAAGGGTAGCTCTATTCACACCTACCGAATTATTGAGGGCACTTACGCTGAAAAACACATACTACTTTGGATTATATGATGGAGATCGTTTTTCATCCCAATCTTCTACAGAATGGATATGGAGACAATGGGCGTACCATCGAAAGATCTATTTTTTATTCGAAGTGACGTACAACTGAAAAAGTTTCCTGAAAATCATGTTTGAGCATGATGTGTGCCATGTGCCATTCAAATTACTTTTTGGATGTGTGCCCTGACGAAGAAAAAATTATCTATTTTATGTATGCCCATGCTCTCAAGATCCATTGTGTGGAAGATTGGGACAAAAAATGAACTCTATAGTTTGAGGAATAGAGCCACCCTACGTACAATTGGGCATATCCTTTTAATGGTCACTACTAAATTGCACCCATCCGATCAAGGATCAAAATTTTGGTTTCGGAGCGGACCGAAACCGAAATTTTGGATAGAAATTTCGGCCAAAAACATAATTTTGACCGAATTTTCGGCCAGAATTTTGGGTACCATATAAATTTGGACTGAAATTTTGGTCCAAATTATCGTTTTAGTGGAGACCAAAACCGACAATTTCGGCCGAAATTTCAGTCATTTCGGCCTAAATTTTGATCCTTGCATCCGTTGGTTTCACTCCTCTCATAAGCAAATTCTTTGTGTAAGAGATCTCTATGTGGTTCGATAATGTCAATTTCAAAATTGGAGCATCCTATTATCACGCAATCTCAAACACGGTGAAGTAGTAATTGCGGGACTTAAATCCAATTTCTCAAATACAAATTAACATTCCCAAAAGGAAGATTTTTTGTAGATGTTAGGACACTAGAATAAATTAAAATCTAGCACAAAATGTTACCATAAGTTAAGTTAAGATAAGGTAGATAGTAAATACATGAGTTAAGATAGTAGTCGACATCGGTGGGGTATGCATTTTGGGCCGTGTTTTTTGGGGCAGCCATTGAGCTGAGTAGGAATTTCAAAATGGCTTGAATAGAGTATAAGTTTGGGTATGTTCGGATCCAATTGGCACACATCTTGAAAGGAAAAAATCAAATTGGGGATCTAATTGGCACTGTGACGACTCAGACCTACATGCTACAATATTATTTGGTTATGGGCTTAGGTCCTCGCCCCGATTTTGTTTTGGCATGTGCTTAAGTCCCCACCCAAAATGCGTCATGACATATAGTTTTCGCAATCACATGTAGCCGGGATCGATTTTTCCTATCTTATGTGGGACTATTACAGGCACACATCCCAATTGAATCGATGAGCCATCAGATTGGTTGTGCATCTCAATTGGATCGGTGAACCATCAACACCAATCAGCTTGGGGACACCGTTGGGTAGGATAGTGTCAAGTCGGGTCAGGTATATAATTGGATCATTCGAAGTGGCACTAACAGTCACCATTCCGTTTTTAACCAGCCAAAATTGAGACCCGACTTAATTATTAGTAAGACAAAGTTCACCACCATTGTGTCAATTTAACTAATCTTTCACCGTTAAAGGTGTAAGAATAACTAATTCAAGATGGTGATAGCTCATCATGTACCGATACAAAAAGAGCAATAGCTCATATAAGGTACAACAATGGTAAAAATACCTTTGGTTTATGTGACAACCCGGACTTTTTGACGGAATTACGAGAAGGCGGTTGTCATGCTCTTGGTACATCTACGGGATGGGGAAATCAAAACAGATTTTATATCGTAAGTAAAAGATTTTGGCTTTCCTAGAATTGACACGAGAAAGTTGGGTCGTCACAATTGGTATCGTGGGCACCTTGATAGTAAAATGATTATGTATTTGGATTGTGAATATGATCTAGTGATCAGGATTTTCATGGAATTCCGTGGGTGGAAATTTTGGGTCGTCTCAGTTTATGTACTCTAATATATATCCGTGTAACAAAGTTCTTTAAGATACCTTTGTTGTTGCTTCAAATTCAAGCTATCCAACAATTTCAAAATATATTAGCCCATGCATATTTAGAGAGGAACCCAGCATTAGATGCAAACTCTTCATGACAAAGATCATCAGTTGCATTTTAATCTAATCTAACAAATATCTTACATTTGATTTTTTTTTTTGTATTTATTTTATTTTATTTTTATTTAGTTGATTATTTTTAAATGCCCTGTTCTAGAGGCTATTTTGAGTATTAAAATGATTCAAATTCCAATCATAGAGCTTTATAAATTTAAAATTAATTTCGAATCTCTGATCTTGATACCGGCTTTAATTTTTATAAAATCTAATGCTTTTATATAAGGTCTTCAATTGTCCATTTGGACAGTTTAAGTATATACTCTTTGATATGTGCTTTAATTTTCAAACTCAAATATAAATCAATTTCAGTGACGAGTCAGAATTTTGACTCGATTTTTCGGGTCATGAATCGGTGGGGTATCGGCTTTGGTTCGGGTCAGATTGGGTGTACATCTCAACAAGATCGGGTGCACCATCAACACCAGTCGGCTTGGGTACACCGTCGGGAAAGATAGGGTCAGGTCATATACCGATGCAAAAAATAGCAATAGCTCGTATAAGGTACAACAGTGGCAATGGGACATTTAAGAACATAATGTAAGGATTTACGGTCTAAAAGATTTAGGTGAAAAATATTTCAATCATACGATTTAATGCAATCAATGCGTTTTAAAATTAACGACAATCATGTAAATCCCCCCACTCTTAATTTTGAAAGTCTTTGACTACTTTGAATCACAGGATGGATGTTTTTGTTCTCTTAATTTTGAAAGTCTTTGACTACTTTGAATCATTGAAACTTTTAAAATCATTGGTCGCACACATGATGTTTATATGCAGCACAGGATGGCGCCATCCAAGCTTCAGCTCATTTCACTTCTTACAAGCCCACATACCTTTTTCCTTTTACCCTCTTCCTAGTATTCAATTGATCCTTTATTCACTCCTTCCTCACTTACTCCTGCTCACTATTTTATTTATGTATTCATATCAAACAGGGGTCCTTTTTGGTTGGTTAGGAATATTTTTATTTCTAGGTTTAAATTTTAATCCCGATGGCGATTTTGATATTCTTGTTGAATTTCCAGTTGACTTGGGGACTTAGTTGGCAATCTATTTGAGATTTATTAATGTTGGGTCACTCAGTATTTCATTTATAATTCTACTTTTGGAATGAAAACGAACCCTATAGTACGAGGAATTGAGCTACCCTATGTACAATTGGGGTATCCTTTTAATGGTCACCACTAAAGTGCACCTATCCGATCGATTGATACTGACAATCTCAAAACTTGAGCATCCTATTATCTACAATCTGAAACATGGTAAAATTGTTGGACACAAATACAAATTAACATTCCCAAGAAGCGATATTCATTTGTAGAATTTAGGAAATCAGAATAAATTAAAATCTAGCACAAAAATGTTACCATAAGTTAAGCGAGTAGATGCGATCATAAAATAATGATAGCCCAAAAAATAACCGTAAACAAGGAAAATATGGGTCATTGTAGGCACCATTAAATTAGCTATAATATCACAACAAAGCACAAAAATGAAGTTAAAATAAAATATTTAGCACAAGATTCACGTTCCAAGGTTAAAGTAGAGTATAGTTGTAATTGAAAGCCCAGATTGAAAGAAATTGAGGAAAATGGGTTCCTTTAGTATCCCTCCTTCAAAATCGGTACCCATTTTTAAAACTCATTAATCTTGTTCTGATGGTGGTTTCTGGCTAAATTTGGCGGGAAGTAAAGGATAATAACTATAGAATTTGAGTATTATTAATGGCCGTTAAGGCAAACCCCTATGGGAACCAAGTACCTTAGTAACAGAGATAATGATAATTTGGCGTGTAGCAAAGTACAGAGAACTCGAGGCCTCAAGACCACACAGTATTAAATTATAATCCCGGCCTCTCCTTGAGTGGACGGCAGAAGAGGAATCGATCTTGGAAGAAGGTCACACCAAGTGAGTGGGTTCTTAGCATGAGTCAAAATACTGGGTATCGGATACGTATCGTCCGAGCTCAAAACCGATTTAGGTATTCTTGTTTAATTTTGATTGACTTTTGGGCTCGATTGGTTATTTATTTGAGCATTGATAATGTTGGGTAGCTCAATACTTTTTTTATATTTCTAATTTTAAATATTAATTTGTCTCATTGACTGATGGTATTTCATTTTATTTATTTATTTTTTTTTTTTGGGAGCTTGTTTCAAAAGTAGAGTAAGAAAAATAATCGTTTAAATCATGGTGTGAAGTGTGTTTGCTTTATACCTGATGAGAAATGGCCTTTTAGATTATTATATGAAAGATCGAGCTCCAAAGATTGAGAGAGTTGCCTAGTGCGAGAGAAATGCGAGATCCTCAAGTCATTGTTACTCATTTCCAAGCTCAAGATTCACGATTCCATACCCCGCAAAAAGATGATATGTATTACAACGAGTGTTAAGTGATGCCAAAACCTATATGATCAATGTAATATATATATATATATATATATAAGTTCACCTTTTAGATTAAATCAAAAATAAAAATGAACGGTAAATGGGTGTGATTAAATCCTTAAAATAGACCACCCCTTTTAGATAGTCATGATCCCCACATTTTTGGTCCCACGGTTAGGTTTTTGGTAATCCAAGTCATCAAGTGGTAGCTCATATATATATTGAATCGAGGTGGTCCCAATAGCCATGCATATTGGAAGATTTGCACCGTAATCTATCCAATCTAATATGGATAAGGGTAGCTCTATTCACACTACCAATTATTGAGGGCACTTACTGAAAAACACATACTACTTTGGATTATATGATGGAGATCGTTTTCATCCCAATCTTCTCTGAATGGATATGGAGACAATGGGCGTACCATCGAAAGATCTATTTTTATTCAAGTGATACAATGAAAAAGTTTCTGAAAATCATGTTTGAGCATGATGTGCCATGTGCCATTCAAATTACTTTTGGATGTGTGCCCCGACGAAGAAAAAATTATCTATTTTATGTATGCCCATGCTCTCAAGATCCATTGTGTGGAAGATTGGGACAAAAATGAACTCTATAGTTTGAGGAATAGAGCCACCCTACGTGCAATTGGGCATATCCTTTTAATGGTCACTACTAAATTGCACCCATCCGATCAAGGATCAAAATTTTGGTTTTGAGGACAAAGCAAAATTTTGATAGAAATTTCGCCAAAACATAATTTTGACCGAAATTTCGCCAGAATTTTGGGTCCCATATAAATTTGACTGAAATTTTGGTCCAAATTATCGTTTAGTGGAGACCAAAACGACAATTTGAAGAAATTTCAGTCATTTCGCCAAAATTTTGATCCTTGCATCCGATGGTTTCCTCTCATAAGCAAATTCTTTGGGTAAGACATCTCTATGTGGTCTGATAATGTCAATTTCAAAATTGGAGCATCCTATTATCTGCAATCTCAAACACGGTGAAGTAGTAATTGCAGGACTTAAATCCAATTTCTCAAATACAAATTAACATTCCCAAAAAGGAAGATTTTTTTTGTAGATGTTAGGACACTAGAATAAATTAAAATCTAGCACAAAAATGTTACCATAAGTTAAGTTAAGATAAGCAGAGTAGATAGTAAATACAGTAGTTAAGATAGTAGTCGACATCGGGTGGGGTATGCATTTTGGGTCGTGTTTTTTGGGGCAGCCATTAAGCTGAGTAGGAATTTCAAAATGGCTTGAATAGAGTATAAGTTTGGGTATGTTCGGATCCAATTGGCACACATCTTGAAAGGAAAAAATCAAATTGGGGATCTAATTGGCACTGTGACGACTCAGACCTACATGCTACAATATTATTTGGTTATGGGCTTAGGTCCTCGCCCCGATTTTGTTTTTGGCATGTGCTTAAGTCCCCACCCAAAATGCGTCATGACATATAGTTTTCGCAATCACATGTAGCCCAGGATCAGGATTTTTTCCTATCTTATGTGGGACTATTACAGGCACACATCCCAATTGAATCGATGAGCCATCAGATTGGTTGTGCATCTCAATTGGATCGGTGAACCATCAACACCAATCAGCTTGGGGACACCGTTGGGTAGGATAGTGTCAAGTCGGGTCAGGTATATAATTGGATCATTCGAAGTGGCACTAACAGTCACCATTCCGTTTTTAACCAGCCAAAATTGAGACCCGACTTAATTATTAGTAAGACAAAGTTCACCACCATTGTGTCAATTTAACTAATCTTTCACCGTTAAAGGTGTAAGAATAACTAATTCCAACAAGTCTGGTGATAGCTCATCATGTACCGATACAAAAAAGAGCAATAGCTCATATAAGGTACAACAATGGTAAAAATACACTGGTTTATGTGACAACCCAGACTTTTTCGGCACGGAATTCTGAGAAGGCCGGACTGTCATGCTCTTGGTACATCTACAGGATGGGGAAATCAAAACAGATTTTATATACAGAAGTAAAAAGATTTTGGCTTTCCTAGAATTCGGCACGAGAAAGTTGGGTCGTCAATTGGTATCGGGGCACCTTGATAGTAAAATGATTATGTATTTGGATTGTGAATATGATCTAGTGATCTCGATTTTCATGGATTTCGGTGGGTGGAAATTTTGGGTCGTCTCAGTTTATGTACTCTAATATATATCCGTGTAACAAAGTTCTTTAAGATACCTTTGTTGTTGCTTCAAATTCAAGCTATCCAACAATTTCAAAATATATTAGCCCATGCATATTTAGAGAGGAACCCAGCATTAGATGCAAACTCTTCATGACAAAGATCATCAGTTGCATTTTAATCTAATCTAACAAATATCTTACATTTGATTTTTTTTTTGTATTTATTTTATTTTATTTTTATTTAGTTGATTATTTTTAAATGCCCTGTTCTAGAGGCTATTTTGAGTATTAAAATGATTCAAATTCCAATCATAGAGCTTTATAAATTTAAAATTAATTTCGAATCTCTGATCTTGATACCGGCTTTAATTTTTATAAAATCTAATGCTTTTATATAAGGTCTTCAATTGTCCATTTGGACAGTTTAAGTATATACTCTTTGATATGTGCTTTAATTTTCAAACTCAAATATAAATCAATTTCAGTGACGAGTCAGAATTTTGACTCGATTTTTCGGGTCATGAATCGGTGGGGTATCGGCTTTGGTTCGGGTCAGATTGGGTGTACATCTCAACAAGATCGGGTGCACCATCAACACCAGTCGGCTTGGGTACACCGTCGGGAAAGATAGGGTCAGGTCATATACCGATGCAAAAAATAGCAATAGCTCGTATAAGGTACAACAGTGGCAATGGGACATTTAAGAACATAATGTAAGGATTTACGGTCTAAAAGATTTAGGTGAAAAATATTTCAATCATACGATTTAATGCAATCAATGCGTTTTAAAATTAACGACAATCATGTAAATCCCCCCACTCTTAATTTTGAAAGTCTTTGACTACTTTGAATCACAGGATGGATGTTTTTGTTCTCTTAATTTTGAAAGTCTTTGACTACTTTGAATCATTGAAACTTTTAAAATCATTGGTCGCACACATGATGTTTATATGCAGCACAGGATGGCGCCATCCAAGCTTCAGCTCATTTCACTTCTTACAAGCCCACATACCTTTTTCCCTTTTACCCTCTTCCTAGTATTCAATTGATCCTTTATTCACTCCTTCCCTCACTTACTCCTGCTCACTATTTTATTTATGTATTCATATCAAACAGGGGTCCTTTTTTGGTTGGTTAGGGAATATTTTTATTTCTAGGTTTGAATTTTAATCCCGATGGTGATTTGGATATTCTTGTTGAATTTCCAGTTGACTTGTGGACTTAGTTGGCAATTTATTTGAGATTTATTAATGTTGGGTCACTCAATATTTCATTTATAATTCTAATTTTGGAATGAAAAACGAACCCTATAGTACGAGGAATTGAGCTACCCTATGTACAATTGGGGGTATCCTTTTAATGGTCACCACTAAAGTGCACCTATCCGATGGTTTGATACTGTCAATCTCAAAACTTGAGCATCCTATTATCTACAATCTGAAACATGGTAAAATTGTTGGACACAAATACAAATTAACATTCCCAAGAAGCGATATTTTTTTGTAGAATTTAGGAAATCAGAATAAATTAAAATCTAGCACAAAAATGTTACCATAAGTTAAGCAGAGTAGATGCGATCATAAAATAATGATAGCCCAAAAAAATAACCGGTAAACAAGGAAAATATGGGTCATTGTAGGCACCATTAAATTAGCTATAATATCACAACAAAGCACAAAAAATGAAGTTAAAATAAAATATTTAGCACAAGATTCACGTTCCAAGGTTAAAGTAGAGTATAGTTGTAATTGAAAGCCCAGATTGAAAGAAATTGAGGAAAATGGGTTCCCTTTAGTATCCCTCCTTCAAAATCGGTACCCATTTTTTAAAACTCATTAATCTTGCTCTGATGGTGGTTTCTGGCTAAATTTGGCGGGAAGCAAAGGATAATGACTATAGAATTTGAGTTTTTTTAATGGCCGTTAAGGCAAACCCTTATGGGAACCAAGAACCTTAGTAACAGAGATAATGATAATTTGGCGTGGCAACGAGTACAGAGAACTCAGAGGCCTCGACGAAGACCACCCGAGTATTAAATTATAATCCTGGCCTCTCCTTGGAGTGGACGGCAGAAGAGGAATCGATCTTGGAAGAAGGTCACACCAAGTGAGTGGGTTCTTAGCATGAGTCAAAATACTGGGTATCGGATACGTATCGTCCGAGCTCAAAACCGATTTAGGTATTCTTGTTTAATTTTCAGTTGACTTTTGGGCTCAGTTGGTTATTTATTTGAGCTTTGTTAATGTTGGGTAGCTCAATAATTTTTTTATATTTCTAATTTTAAATTTTAATTTGTCTCATTGACTGATGGTATTTCATTTTATTTATTTTTTTTTTTTTTTTGGGAGCTTGTTTCAAAAGTAGACTAAGAAAAATAATCGTTTAAATGATGGTGTGAAGTGTGTTTGCTTTATACCTGATGAGAAATGGCCTTTTAGATTATTATATCCAAAGATTGAGAGGTTGCCTAGGTGCGAGAGAAATGCGAGATCCTCAAGTCTGTTGTTACTCATTTCCAAGCTTCGAAGATTCGTCAGATTCCATACCCCTGCAAAAGATGATATGTATTACAACGAGTGTTAAGTGATGCCAAAACCTATATGATCAATGTAATATATATATATATATGAGAAGTTCACCTTTTAGATTAAATCCTGAAAATAAAAAATGAACGGTAAATGGGTGTGATTAAATCCTTAAAATAGACCACCCCCTTTTAGATAGTCATGATCCCCACATTTTTTGGTCCCACGGTTAGGTTTTTTTGGTAATCCAAGTCATCAAGTGGTAGCTCATATATATATTGAACTGAGGTGGTCCCAATAGCCATGCATATTGGAAGATTTGCACCGTCTAATCTATCCAATCTAATATGGATAAGGGTAGCTCTATTCACACCTACCGAATTATTGAGGGCACTTACGCTGAAAAACACATACTACTTTGGATTATATGATGGAGATCGTTTTTCATCCCAATCTTCTACAGAATGGATATGGAGACAATGGGCGTACCATCGAAAGATCTATTTTTTATTCGAAGTGACGTACAACCGAAAAAGTTTCCTGAAAATCATGTTTGAGCATGATGTGCCATTCAAATTACTTTTGGATGTGTGCCTGACGAAGAAAAAATTATCTATTTTATGTATGCCCATGCTCTCAAGATCCATTGTGGAAGATTGGGACAAAAATGAACTCTATAGTTTGAGGAATAGAGCCACCCTACGCATAATTGGGCATATCCTTTTAATGGTCACTACTAAATTGCACCCATCCGATCAAGGATCAAAATTTTGGTTTGAGCGGACCGAGCAAATTTTGGATAGAAATTTCGGCCAAAAACATAATTTTGACCGAAATTTCGGCCAGAATTTTGGGTCCCATATAAATTTGGACTGAAATTTTGGTCCAAATTATCGTTTTAGTGGAGACCAAAACCGACAATTTCGGCCGAAATTTCAGTCATTTCGGCCAAAATTTTGATCCTTGCATCCGATGGTTTCAGTCCTCTCATAAGCAAATTCTTTGGGTAAGACATCTCTATGTGGTCTGATAATGTCAATTTCAAAATTGGAGCATCCTATTATCTGCAATCTCAAACACGGTGAAGTAGTAATTGCAGGACTTAAATCCAATTTCTCAAATACAAATTAACATTCCCAAAAAGGAAGATTTTTTTTGTAGATGTTAGGACACTAGAATAAATTAAAATCTAGCACAAAAATGTTACCATAAGTTAAGTTAAGATAAGCAGAGTAGATAGTAAATACAGTAGTTAAGATAGTAGACATCGGGTGGGGTATGCATTTTGGGTCGTGTTTTTGGGGCAGCCATTAAGCTGAGTAGGAATTTCAAAATGGCTTGAATAGAGTATAAGTTTGGGTATGTTCGGATCCAATTGGCACACATCTTGAAAGGAAAAAATCAAATTGGGGATCTAATTGGCACTGTGACGACTCAGACCTACATGCTACAATATTATTTGGTTATGGGCTTAGGTCCTCGCCCCGATTTTGTTTTTGGCATGTGCTTAAGTCCCCACCCAAAATGCGTCATGACATATAGTTTTCGCAATCACATGTAGCCCAGGATCAGGATTTTTTCCTATCTTATGTGGGACTATTACAGGCACACATCCCAATTGAATCGATGAGCCATCAGATTGGTTGTGCATCTCAATTGGATCGGTGAACCATCAACACCAATCAGCTTGGGGACACCGTTGGGTAGGATAGTGTCAAGTCGGGTCAGGTATATAATTGGATCATTCGAAGTGGCACTAACAGTCACCATTCCGTTTTTAACCAGCCAAAATTGAGACCCGACTTAATTATTAGTAAGACAAAGTTCACCACCATTGTGTCAATTTAACTAATCTTTCACCGTTAAAGGTGTAAGAATAACTAATTCCAACAGTACAGGTGATAGCTCATCATGTACCGATACAAAAAAGAGCAATAGCTCATATAAGGTACAACAATGGTAAAAATACACTGGTTTATGTGACAACCCAGACTTTTTCGGCACGGAATTCTGAGAAGGCCGGACTGTCATGCTCTTGGTACATCTACAGGATGGGGAAATCAAAACAGATTTTATATACAGAAGTAAAAAGATTTTGGCTTTCCTAGAATTCGGCACGAGAAAGTTGGGTCGTCACAATTGGTATCAGGGCACCTTGATAGTAAAATGATTATGTATTTGGATTGTGAATATGATCTAGTGATCTGGGATTTTCATGGAATTCCGTGGGTGGAAATTTTGGGTCGCCCCGCTTTTATGTACTCTAATATATATCCGTGTAACAAAGTTCTTTAAGATACCTTTGTTGTTGCTTCAAATTCAAGCTATCCAACAATTTCAAAATATATTAGCCCATGCATATTTAGAGAGGAACCCAGCATTAGATGCAAACTCTTCATGACAAAGATCATCAGTTGCATTTTAATCTAATCTAACAAATATCTTACATTTGATTTTTTTTTTGTATTTATTTTATTTTATTTTTATTTAGTTGATTATTTTTAAATGCCCTGTTCTAGAGGCTATTTTGAGTATTAAAATGATTCAAATTCCAATCATAGAGCTTTATAAATTTAAAATTAATTTCGAATCTCTGATCTTGATACCGGCTTTAATTTTTATAAAATCTAATGCTTTTATATAAGGTCTTCAATTGTCCATTTGGACAGTTTAAGTATATACTCTTTGATATGTGCTTTAATTTTCAAACTCAAATATAAATCAATTTCAGTGACGAGTCAGAATTTTGACTCGATTTTTCGGGTCATGAATCGGTGGGGTATCGGCTTTGGTTCGGGTCAGATTGGGTGTACATCTCAACAAGATCGGGTGCACCATCAACACCAGTCGGCTTGGGTACACCGTCGGGAAAGATAGGGTCAGGTCATATACCGATGCAAAAAATAGCAATAGCTCGTATAAGGTACAACAAAGGGCAATGGGACATTTAAGAACATAATGTAAGGATTTACGGTCTAAAAGATTTAGGTGAAAAATATTTCAATCATACGATTTAATGCAATCAATGCGTTTTAAAATTAACGACAATCATGTAAATCCCCCCACTCTTAATTTTGAAAGTCTTTGACTACTTTGAATCACAGGATGGATGTTTTTGTTCTCTTAATTTTGAAAGTCTTTGACTACTTTGAATCATTGAAACTTTTAAAATCATTGGTCGCACACATGATGTTTATATGCAGCACAGGATGGCGCCATCCAAGCTTCAGCTCATTTCACTTCTTACAAGCCCACATACCTTTTTCCCTTTTACCCTCTTCCTAGTATTCAATTGATCCTTTATTCACTCCTTCCTCACTTACTCCTGCTCACTATTTTATTTATGTATTCATATCAAACAGGGTCCTTTTTGGTTGGTTAGGGAATACTTTTATTTCTAGGTTTGAATTTTAATCCCGATGGTGATTTGGATATTCTTGTTGAATTTCCAGTTGACTTGTGGACTTAGTTGGCAATTTATTTGAGATTTATTAATGTTGGGTCACTCAATATTTCATTTATAATTCTAATTTTGGAATGAAATACGAACCCTATAGTACGAGGAATTGAGCTACCCTATGTACAATTGGGGGTATCCTTTTAATGGTCACCACTAAAGTGCACCTATCCGATGGTTTGATACTGTCAATCTCAAAACTTGAGCATCCTATTATCTACAATCTGAAACATGGTAAAATTGTTGGACACAAATACAAATTAACATTCCCAAGAAGCGATATTTTTTTGTAGAATTTAGGAAATCAGAATAAATTAAAATCTAGCACAAAATGTTACCATAAGTTAAGCAGAGTAGATGCGATCATAAAATAATGATAGCCCAAAAAAATAACCGGTAAACAAGGAAAATATGGGTCATTGTAGGCACCATTAAATTAGCTATAATATCACAACAAAGCACAAAAAATGAAGTTAAAATAAAATATTTAGCACAAGATTCACGTTCCAAGGTTAAAGTAGAGTATAGTTGTAATTGAAAGCCCAGATTGAAAGAAATTGAGGAAAATGGGTTCCCTTTAGTATCCCTCCTTCAAAATCGGTACCCATTTTTTAAAACTCATTAATCTTGCTCTGATGGTGGTTTCTGGCTAAATTTGGCGGGAAGCAAAGGATAATGACTATAGAATTTGAGTTTTTTTAATGGCCGTTAAGGCAAACCCTTATGGGAACCAAGAACCTTAGTAACAGAGATAATGATAATTTGGCGTGGCAACGAGTACAGAGAACTCAGAGGCCTCGACGAAGACCACCCGAGTATTAAATTATAATCCTGGCCTCTCCTTGGAGTGGACGGCAGAAGAGGAATCGATCTTGGAAGAAGGTCACACCAAGTGAGTGGGTTCTTAGCATGAGTCAAAATACCGGGTATCGGATACGACGTGCTCAAAACCGATTTAGGTATTCTTGTTTAATTTTCAGTTGACTTTTGGGCTCAGTTGGTTATTTATTTGAGCTTTGTTAATGTTGGGTAGCTCAATAATTTTTTTATATTTCTAATTTTAAATTTTAATTTGTCTCATTGACTGATGGTATTTCATTTTATTTATTTTTTTTTTTTTTTTGGGAGCTTGTTTCAAAAGTAGACTAAGAAAAATAATCGTTTAAATGATGGTGTGAAGTGTGTTTGCTTTATACCTGATGAGAAATGGCCTTTTAGATTATTATATGAAAGATCGAGCTGCTCCAGCATTGAGAGGTTGCCTAGGTGCGAGAGAAATGCGAGATCCTCAAGTCTGTTGTTACTCATTTCCAAGCTTCGAAGATTCGTCAGATTCCATACCCCTGCAAAAGATGATATGTATTACAACGAGTGTTAAGTGATGCCAAAACCTATATGATCAATGTAATATATATATATATATATATATATATATATATATATATATATATATATATATATATATATATATATATATATGAGAAGTTCACCTTTTAGATTAAATCCTGAAAATAAAAAATGAACGGTAAATGGGTGTGATTAAAATTCTAAAAATAGACCACCCTTTATAGATTGAGTCAAGATCGCCACATTTTTAGGACGCACCATTAGGTTTTTGGGTAATCTAAGTCATCAAGTGTTAGCTCATATAGTGAACTAAAGTGCTCCCATAGTCACGCTTACTGGGAGAACTGAACCGTCCAATCTATCCAATCTAATATGGATAGGGGTAGCTCTATTCACACCGATTGACTTATTGAGGGCACCTACGCTAAAAAATAGATACTACTTTGGATCATATGATGGAGATCATTTTTCATCCTCATCTTCCACAGAATGGATCTTGAGACAATGGGCGTACCATCAAATGGTCCAATTTTTATTCGAAGTGAAAATACAACCGAAAAAGTTCCCTGAAAATCATGCTTGAGCATGATGTGTGCCACGTGTCATTCCAGTCACTTTTTGGGATGTATGCCATGAGGAAGAAAAAATTATCTATCTTATAGTACGTGCATGCTCTTAGGATCCATTGTGTGGAAGATTTGTGAAAGATGAACTGTATAACGTGAGGAATAGGGCTACCCCATGTACAATTGGACATTTCCTTTTAATGGTCAATACTAAAGTGCACCCATCCGATGGTTTCAATCCCCTCATAAGCATAATTCTTTGGGTAAGACATGCTCTAATGATTGGGTGTTCAATTAAATATTTGGATTTATTAAAGTTAATTTTGTCCCATGACGCGTAAAATTCGACTTTCATTGATGGACCTCTTTGTGGTCTGATGAGTAGTGAAATATGATGATATTTCACCCTTAAATACCGATATTTGGCATGAAGGTCGAATGTTTGAGGTGTGTTGGTCGTGAGAACAACACATGATGGTGGACTTGATTCAATATGACAACGAAACATGTTGGAATAGGATGACATGAGGAGCAACATGCTACTGTTACGGGTGAGGTACAAGTGCAAGGTTCAGGGTGAAGTTCAGTAGGCTAAGTGAGGCATATAGATGATAGCATGTATGCTGCAACGGACACGATGCGTTGGAATGATGGGTCTTGATAAGAAGGTAACCATGTACGGGCGTTCTCGTCCTCTAGGTAGGTGGTATCAAAGTTGGTAGAGGGTAGGCTGGCCTCGTTGTTGTGGTACACGGGTGTGACAGTGTGTGTTCAGATGAGCCCCATATCTTTAGATTCTCATCTAATTTAGACTACACTCATCTCCAAACCTTTCATAGAATCGTGAGTTACGCTATTGGGAGGCCAACCCAATATATATATATATTACTTGCTACCTCTTTCCTTTCAATATCTCTCGCATTCATTGCAGCCAGAAGTTGTCACGGCCAATAAGAAGCCTAGCAGTTCTTCTCGAGTCTTTCTTGTATGGCCCCAGATCAGTAAGGTGTGTATCTTTTTCCGCTCTATTTTCAAGTTCATTTCTCATATTCTCGTTAATGGCTTATTAAGCAAACTTTTATAGTCAAAATGCTAAATTCTACCAAAACATATATTTTATAAGAAGTTCTTGTTTAAATGACTAATACTTGTTCTGCGTTGTGTCACTTGTCGATAATTGTTGTGCCTTAATCGTGGTTAAAGATGAAAAAGTGGGGACAACATTTTAGAATCTAATCCCGTTGACATTTCCTTCGATGAAAATTTTATTTTGCACCAATAATTTTGCCTTGCGACATTAGAACCGACCCGAGGTAGGGAGAACTTAATTACTTATTCTTTGTTTGACTTATTTGATTAATTAGTAGTGTTTGAATAAGAATTAATTTTAATTAAGTCATTCTTTGGTTTCAACCCACTTATTTATCTAGTCATATATGAATACAAAGCTTCATTCATTGTTTTTTCTAGCTTGATAATTTACTTAAAAGAGTAAATTAATCATACATGTATAAGCACATGGATATTAATTCTTATTTATGATAATTTATTATGCTGACAATATTTTTGAAGTTTTGATTTAGCATGTAATTTGAGGTAGATGTCTAAATTCTGTCTCTAACCAGTATAGGTTTTTCCCTAACTTCATATAATAGTAGAAACTTTTGTAGACCTCCAATGGCCGAACTACCAAAGAGGTGATATAGATGATAATACTCTCTACCAAAACTATTTCATTATTTAAGAGTAAATCTGTATCTAGTCACCTCGAAAAATGACCCCAAGATGCCTACTTTAAAATCTTCAAAGCAAATTCCTACTTCAGATTTTTAAGTGTTCTGCGAACGCATGTTTGACTTTTGATCAAACACTCATGAATAGAGTCATGTTAATTTCAGTTGTGATCACTCCTCCCAACTTTTCATGATCTTCACATCTGACGGTTAGAAATCTACGATTCTAACAGGAATTATAAAAGTTAAACTTTTGACTAATTAGGTCCTAATTTGATCGAGTTGTATCGTAATTCAAAAACTATTTTATACATGTGTAACAACCCAAAATTTTCGTAAATGTTGAATCGTTAACTTTTGACGAAAATGCGACCTTTTGACTAATTTGACTCATGTCAAATCATTTGACTTGGGTAACGTGGCCTCAAACCCATTATTGTAATTGGGGGTACACGCCAAACACATTAAAGCCCAACTCATACCCTGTGTAGAGTGTATGCATGTCTGTGCATGTTGCACACGGACCTAAGCCCTAGATGGAACTTGGACCCCAACCCAAATTTTAACTCGAACCGAGAGTGGACCCAAGCCCACTAACCCAACCTATCGCGTGGCACCTAAACTAGTATAGGTTATATGTATATAGATGTAACATCTAAAAAATCTAAACCCAAACTCGCCCGATTTCGCGTACGTGTTCGGCACAGTGTGCAATCCTGCCCTGAGTTTTTAAATAATTAAATAATAAGAATGAAATTCTTTGCGAATAATGAGGATATAATAACAATATTAAATGAGTTTAAATTTTATAGTCGATTGATTTAGGCTTAGTTGAAAATTAATAGCAATATTTTTACCTTTTATTAATGCATGATCTATATGTAGGTATTTAAAAGAAAATGTTTGTATTTTTTCAAATAATTTACCATCATATTAGGATTAAACCATTGCATGCCTATGACACAAATTTGATGGCACAGATTTTCGTGTAGAAATTCGGGTCATTACATTTAATATTTTATTTATATTCCTAATTTTGAATTTTAATATGCTTTATTCAGTGACGGAATTTTTTTTTGTTTTTTGAATTTTTGGTAAAATTTTGGGCTTTTGTTAGTTATTTTGTATAAGATTTAATGTTGGGTTACTCCATATTTCAATTATATGTCTCCATTTGAATTGTAGTGCATGCTCTCGCTAATTCCGGAATCATGTTGCTGGTTTTAGGTATATAATAGTTCTCTCTTCTACTCTATCACGGTTCATCAGACCAACTTCCCTTGGGGATTTTTTAGAAAAGCCTAATTTAAAGTTTCCTAAGAATTGTGGATATGAAATGTTTCTCTTGGTTTGACATCTTTTTCCATTCTTTTTTGGGAGCCATTACTTGCACACGCTTTTCAAGTGATTGCACCGGATTGCATCGAATTTAAAAGAAAGACTTGCAAGTTTGGCAACTTCTAGTATGCGAAAACACCATCTAAATCGTTTGATTTGAAGGACATGATTGAAAGAAATCAATTGCAAAAGATTAGAAAAAAATATAATTTTTATCATTTGATTAAATGGAGTCAAAGACTATTATATAATTTAAAAATAGACTAAGATACTATTACCCTCCTTGGAAGATTGGGGTGAAAAGGAGGTTAATGGGAGCAAAGTAGACTAAGAAAAATAATCGTTTAAATGATGGTTTGAAGTGTGTTTGCTTTATACCTGATGGAAGGCTTTTTAGATTATTATATGAAAGATAGAGCTCCTCCAGCATTGAGAGGTTGCCTAGGTGCGAGAGAAATGCGAGATCCTCAAGTCTGTTGTTACTCATATACAATCGTCGAAGATTCGTCAGATTCCATACCCCTGCAAAAGATGATATGTATTACAACGAGTGTTAAGTGATGCCAAAACCTATATGATCAATGTAATATATATATATATATATATATATATATATATATATATATATATGAGAAGTTCACCTTTTAGATTAAATCCTGAAAATAAAAAATGAACGGTAAATGGGTGTGATTAAAATTCTAAAAATAGACCACCCTTTATAGATTGAGTCAAGATCGCCACATTTTTAGGACGCACCATTAGGTTTTTGGGTAATCTAAGTCATCAAGTGTTAGCTCATATAGTGAACTAAAGTGCTCCCATAGTCACGCTTACTGGGAGAACTGAACCGTCCAATCTATCCAATCTAATATGGATAGGGGTAGCTCTATTCACACCGATTGACTTATTGAGGGCACCTACGCTAAAAAATAGATACTACTTTGGATCATATGATGGAGATCATTTTTCATTCTCATCTTTCACAGAATGGATCTTGAGACAATGGGCGTACCATCAAATGATCCAATTTTTATTCGAAGTGAAAATACAATCGAAAAAGTTCCTTGAAAATCATGTTTGAGCATGATGTGTGCCACATGTCATTCCAGTCACTTTTTGGGATGTATGCCATGTGGAAGAAAAAATTATCTATCTTATAGTACGCGCATATGCTCTCAGGATCCATTGTGTGGAAGATTTGTGAAAGATGAACTGTATAACGTGAGGAATAGGGCTACCCCATGTACAATTGGACATTTCCTTTTAATGGTCAATACTAAAGTGCACCCATCCGATGGTTTCAATCCCCTCATAAGCATAATTCTTTGGGTAAGACATGCTCTAATGATTGGGTGTTCGATTAAAAATTTGGATTTATTAAAGTTGATTTTGTCCAATGACGCGTAAAATTCGACTTTCATTGATGGACCTCTTTGTGGTCTGATGAGTAGTGAAATATGATGATATTTCACCCCTAAATACCTATATTTAGCCGTCCGATGAAGACTATCTAATGAGAATTATTAGATTTAAAGTACTTCAGGTGAATACAATCCAAGTGCAGAAAACAGCCCAAGAATTCTGAAAATAATATCAAACACTGTAACTTTGGGTCGTCGAGAACTTGGTGCTACTTGCAGCTCAATTTGGACCATCAATACGTCAGATTCACGAAATTACCAAAACATAAACGTTGTAGATCTTTCTGTTAGCTTTCAAACGCCATAAGAATCATATTAATCCGAGTTCGGAGTAGAAAGATATGGCCGAAATATCGAAGCAGTGTCTGATGCAAAAGTGGGCTGGAATTCACGAAAATCTGGGAGGTCGATGCATCAACTCTTTTGCTCGATTAATCAAGGCACAAAAGTAGTCTGACACGGAATTGACTCTTTTAAGCAGATTTTTAGGGATTGTTGGAGGGTCGATGCATCTACCCTATAGGCTCGATTAATCGACTCTGACTTGTCGAGCTGGGACACTTATGCATCTTGGAAACTATTTAAACCCGAGCCAACACTTCGAGTTGGATAATAATTTTAGGGAATTAATTTTAGAGAGTTAGTTTTAGTTTTTCTTTTTTTGATAGTTAGACGTAATTTTTATTATTCCTTTTTGAGAACTTTGTTCCTTTAATTTTTCAGTATTCATTCCTTCAGTTTATTATTTTTTTTCAGTTGATTTCTACATTAATTTCGTTTTTGAAGATGATCGTACTTATGGATCAAAGTAATTTCTGTTGAAGTTTGAGGTATTTTTAATTCATTAAATTGATGTTATTTTTCCTTCCTTATTTATTTATGTCATTTAATTACAACATGTGTGGCTAACTTCATAGGGATGTGGATCTAATGATTCTCATCCGAGGGATATACTTCTAATAATATAAATTTAGGATTAAAATATGAGATCTTATTTTATGGTTGTTATGTTATCACGAACGGATGAAATTCCCGCTACTAATTGGGATCAAGTGTGCCAAGCCATGCCCTGGATCTCAGATCTGTGACAATAATTTTATTCCAATCATTGTTATATGGTCTTTTTGCTTTCATCGTGTGGATCTACTTACGAATATGATCTGGGATAGAGTGTGCCCTGGATCTTGGATCTGTAATGGTAATTTTATCTTAATTACTCTATAATCTGAAATCAAGTGTGTCGAGTCATGCCCTTGATTTCAAATCTATAGTGGTATTCTTATTAGAATTTTCACCCACTTAGGGGATGATTTTTATTTGCATCTGAGATTAAGTGTGCCGAGCCATGCCCTTGATCCCAGATCTATATATGAAAATTATCTCTGAAGTTAAGTCCTGATTGCAGGGATGCAACGTGGAACCTATCAGGGTTTTAACCATTTATCTTTCATGAAAGATATTTTTCTTCAATGGTATATCTCATAGTTCAATCCTTAGATTTATATTATGAGAAGAACGGACCAAAGATTGGAGGATTTAGTATCTTCATCTTTATTTTCATACCTTTATTTTTGAATCATAAATTAGATTTTAGTTTGTAGTCAGTAATTATCATCTCATCAAACCACCTAAATCATAAGACTGATAGAATACTGTTAGATCTTAATAAATTTCTTGAATTGCTGTCTTATCTTTTTAGATCTTCAAAATAGTCCTTGTGGGAACGATCTGCATCGCACCCACTATATATAATCTGATTCGTGCGCTTACGAGTAAAATATTACATTTAAAATTCACATCATGGTCCTATAGGGCAATCGCAAAACTGGACTATCCAATATAGAAAATGGAAATTTAGCATCAAAACTATCTCTTTTTTTTAACATGTGATGCAAGAAGGGCCGCATGAATACTTGATGGGATGTTTCTGATAAACTTAATTAAGTTTATATTAAGTGGGTGGCGGAAAGGTAGAGCAACAGTAAGCAACCTCTTCTATAATCAGTTGGCTTTCAGCGACCTCTTCAGGCTTGTTGGTGGAAGGGTAGGGAAACAGTAAGAGTGGTCCGAGGGGAACAAGTTCCATAAGCCCAAGCTATGTATTGCTTTTAATTGTATATTAAATGTACTTAATACCTTTAAATCCACCCACCGAATCTTTGAGTTCACCCACGCTGAAACACATTGGTTGCTTTGAATCCAACGATGCAAATCTTTTTTCATCCCAATATTTCACATGATGCATCTTGAGATCATGCTCTTACGATCCACCGATTTTTTATTTTACATGATATCCATTCCAAAAAAGTGACTTTAACATCTCGTGGAATTCATCACGCTCAAATAAGGTCACTATTTCGGATGCGTACCACATGAAATAAAAAACATATAGTCTGATGGTATGCTCATGATCTCAAGATTCATTATGTGAAAGATTGGAATGAAAAATGATCTACAACATTGGATTCAAATCAGTCAATGGTTTCGGCATGGGTGAACTCAAAGATTCGGTGGGTGGAATTAAAAGTACTCAAATGTACTATCATTGTATAAAATACATATTATACTATTTAAGATCAAATACTAAAATAATAATGAATAACAAAGAAATAATTGCAAGGGTATTTTAGTAATATCTGAATATTTGTAAAGTGAGGTCTTAGAATTTTCTTTTCTTTAATTTGAAATATCCTTCTAAGTTAGGGCTGTGGCTGGAATTTGATATGCTTGCCCAATTTAGGATCGTGCTCGCGTCTAGCCTTGGCTCCTAAATGGAGCTAGGTTAAAGGGAGCCCTGATCCTAACTTGGTCCATTGGCAGCCGTAATATGAATAAATTAAATTTATGTTATTGTTATTTTATTTTAACCTTTTCTTCTCTCTTTGACTCAGTATTTTTTTTTTTTTTTGTGCATCGTACGCGTTTCTTACTAGTAACGAATCAATAACCAATTAAAATTTAGTGAAAGGAGTACCTCAAAATAATTTGCTCTAAAGATCCATGTTTATCTTTCTTTCAAAATGGAGTGCACCTCTACTTTTGTTTGGATCCGTGAATGAAGTACTTTCATAGATCTCAAAGCTGAACAATTTCTTTATTCAACTTAGGAGTTCTTGAAAGCCCAAGTTTCATAGTATTATGCGGCTAAGAAATGTGCACTCCATTTTTAAATAAACATTGATGGAACAACTAGAAATAGCCCAAGGTTTGCTGCTTATAAAGGTACTACTCGGAATGAAATTAATATAAAATGAAATTAATACCATAACAAAGCATAAAAAATGAAAATAATATAAAATAAGTAACAAAAGATTCACGTTCCAGGGTTAAGGTAGAGTATAGTTGTAATTGAAAGCTCTTATTGAAAGAAATTGAGAGAAAGGGGCTCCCTTCAATATCCCTCTTTCCAAATCGCTCCTGTTTCTTTTAAACTCATTAATCATGTTCCGCTGGTGGTTTGTGGCTAACTTTGGCAGGAAGCAAAGCATAATAGCTATAGAATTTGATTTTTTTTAACGGATGCTAGTGCAAACCCTTCATCCTACACAAAGCGCACAAATCATCGAACATTGACACTAGCCTGGAAACGAACACTGATGCCGATCAGAAAGGAGTTGAAGAAGAGAAAAGCTTGATAAGATGAGAGTTAGAGTCACTTTCACGAGTCACAAAAAATTTAGCAAATCTTCAGGAGGGAATTTTTCGAGGCACTTTCGCGAGTCACGGAAAGACGCAACAAAGCTTGAGAAAGAGCTTTCATGAGTCAACGAAAAATGAACACCCACGTATACCGGAAAGTGGTTGGAGAAGAGGAAAGTTTGAGACGATGAGCGTTAGATTCACTTTCACGAATCACTGAGAAACGCAACAAATCCTGAAAGGGGTTTTTTGTGAGTCACTGAGAAATGCAACAAAGCTTGGGCCATGAGCTACCGAAAAACGAATATCGACGCCTGATGAAAACGCAGAGAGACAAAGGTCCACAACAAAAATCGAGAGCGGAGTCATAGAAAACTGATTGGGATTCAATAAATCTCTGGCAACCTAATTCTGAAATCAATCAAAGAACAAGGGTTCGTGAAAAAACCTTTATGATTGTAAAGGTAAATCAAGAGCGCATCGCTAGAAGGAATTTTTGATTTGAACGAGCAATCAAAGATGGAGATTTCACCGGCAAGAGATGGATTGGAGATGAGGAAGGTGGAGGAGGAAAACACCTGATAGAGGATCTGAAAAAGAATGAAAAATCTGTTTTAAGTAGTATATATATGGGCCAAATTCGACTTTTCGCTTACAAGTGTGCACAAAAGCACTTCTGATGGATTATCAACATGGGTGAATCCTTGGTGGAAATAAAAACACGGCACAGGATTTATTTGGGAAATTTCTCAATATATTGGTAATAATAACATTTAGGTGCTATGTGCCTTTTTTAAACTAAAAAACGGGTTCTCTAAACGGGTGTTAAACAGTGTATAAAATAGTTTTAATACCATTGTATGTTGTAGTGAGATTACATTACCTTTCAACGCTCAAGGGATTTTCTTTTTGTACCATTGTATTAAAATCTTTCAATGGGAAAAGTGCATATACCCTGCCAAAGCTGACCAGACCTGACACCCATCGAAAACTTGACCGGACTGGGTAAAATCCCCATCTTCCCAAGTTCTTCTATATAAAATGTTGGGTTAGGCAGTGTTGACCCAACCCGACCTCAATTTTTCCCTACTCGACCCATGTGTCAAAATCCCCATTTTCTGAAAGTTGGGTCGGATGTCTCATACTTGACCCATGTGTCAAATTTATGTACATCACCTAATAAAGTATCAGGTGGGGTATTAGGTTGATCCGGCTCAACCCATCCTCTTAGTCGACCAAACCCGTAAGGGTTGGAGGTATTATGTTACGTCCATAAACATAGTGGATTAGTTTAGCCACGTCATGTTCTCACAACAGCTTTCACGTGGCTACCTGGATATGAAGCATATCTTATTTCTATTCTTATTGGTGTAAGTATGCATGGGTTGAGAACATGGGTGTTGTTAACCTCTATTCGAAGAGTCCACTTCACTCAGAGGTTGAGTTCCTTCGAAATCATTAATTATATTAATTCCTTATTTCCCTCAAAGTGATGGGTCAAATTTATGTGCAACACCTGGTAAAATATCATGTCCACTTGACCCGTTGACCGCCGTAGTTGGTAGGCGTCTCGCCATCAACACCTCCCGCTTGATAGGATTTTATGAAGCTAAAAATTGTGAATAATAATCCTAAGGTTGTTTGAATTTGTAAGTTTGACAAAACTTTGGATAAGGCAAAAAGTATTAATAATAGTCTATTTTTGTTTTTTTGTCCTTTAAAATTTGTGATTATAATCTAATGAGTCCTCTCTTTGCTTGCAATCAAAACCCTCCCGTAATCAAATATTTGAGACAATTAGAATTTCAAATTTGCAGTAATGCAATCAAAATTTTAATTTTAATTTTGATTTTAACAATATATGTTCTGTTGTTACCAGTAGAGCAGTGGCGTAGTCACATAGAAGGATGTGGGGGCTCATGCCCCCATTAACTCTAGAGTTTCTATGATGTATGTTTCTTAAATACAACCTTCGTTTGTATATATGCCCCCAAATCTATGATGTAGAAGCCCCCAAATCGATGGTAAAATAACTACTAACATTATATTTATCATTTGTACCCTAATTGCTTATGAAGAATTCCATGGGCCAAACTCAACCTCACAAAACTGGCTTGTAAGGTGAGGATTGCCCAGGTTATATAAGGCCCAAGGTTTCCAGCCCACGGGCGATGTGGGACTATCATTCACGCCCCCTGACATGTAACGTGCCCCCTCACCCATTTCTTATCCATGTGATTTGGCTCTATCTCGCCAACACGTTCGGGGGCGTGTTGGATTTGTCCCACATCGGGTGTGGGCTGGTCCTTCTTGGGTACTTTATGTCTTGGATAAACCTCATCTTACAAGCCAGTTTTGTGAGGTTGAGTTAGACCCATGGAATTCTTCATAAGCAACTAGGGTACCCGTAGAAAGCTAATATTTTATTTTGCTAGTGAAGCTAATATTTTATTTTGATGAGTTTGAAAGGCAACAAATCACATAGGTCTAGAGATTGCCAAAGCAAGTTGTTGTTGAAGTAATTAATGTTCTTATTTCTGGGTGTGTGGAGCAAGGGTTATTGACTTGCTTGCAACTTGTACTTAAGTAGTTTAAAGAGATATTGTTCAATCAATGTATGTAGAGATTTGAAATCCGGGGTGTATCGACATATCGGATGGGTTGCTAGCTGACACATATTTGAGATAGGCAAACCAGCCAAGACATAGGACCAGCTTGTCCATTTGTCATCATCTACTTTTTCAATGCCTGGCCGGTATAGCGGAATCTATGTTGAAATTCTATCTTTTCTCCTTACTTTTTTAAAAAATAAAATAAAATGAATAAAGCTTTAACTAGATATTGTTGTTCGTTTAAAAGTGTGCTACTTGCTCAAGAAATGCTATTTTTTTAATGTTGTATCACTTTTATTATCTAAGTAATTTATTTTGTGAGGTTGAGTTAAGCCCATAAAATTCTACGTGGGATGTAGAGAGTCACGTTATACGTGAGGGGGATGTGAATGATAGTCACACATCATTTGTGGGCTGGAAGCCTTGAACTTTATATAGCATGGGCAATCATCACCTTATAAGCCGGTTTTGTGAGGTTGAGTTAGGCTCATGAAATTCTAAAATTTACTCCAAAATTTTAGATTGCCAATTTACTCCAAAATCTTGATTATCAATTGTTTAGTTTTTTATTATTATTTTAATTGAAATTATAATAATTATTTTTAAAATTTTACTGGTAATCATTTGAAAAAAATCTCGAAATCTAAATCACAAAAGAATAAGTTTTGGCCTTGTCAAATTCTGAGTTCTAAGTTAAGCCCTCTCCAATGGCTATAATTTATGCCGTTGGTTGTTCACGGCAGCTAAAAAAGAAAAAAACAATGAATGGTTGGTTTGTGAGAAATGTATTTTAAATGTTGATGAAGGAGGGGAAATTTACCTGATCGACCCTATCAGATACACCTTTTATGTTAGAGACCCTATATTTTCACCTTTACCCAAACCGACCAGCTTTTAGTGAAGCCATTTTCAGCTAGAACAAAAAGTCAGAAATACCCCTTCTTACACTTTTTTTGGTTCTACATAGTTTAAAATTTTAAATATTTGCATTTTTTTATATTTACCAGATTTGAAACGAGATTTATGCCGTCTGATTTGAAGGCCATAATATAAAATCGATGGTGCTAAAGACACAAAAAAAAGGGCGATATCACCTCTTGAAAAAATAAAAAATAAAAAAATAATTTAAACAGTCGATGCCGACTCTTAACATAGTCGATGGCGACTCTTTTCAAGAGGCGATATCATCTTTTTTTTCATGTCTATCTTTGGCACCATCAATTTTATATTGTGGCCTTCAAATTAGACGGTATAGATCATATTTCACATGATATAAATGTAGAAAAATATAAATATTTAAAATTTGAAACTATATAGACCAAAAAAAGTGTAAGAAGGGGGTATTTCTGACTTTTTGTGCTAATCAGATAAATGGATATGGATGTCCTTCAAATGACAGTATTGCCCTTAACGTACCTTCATTTGTCTGTCAGGTCATTAATTAATATAAGTACCTTTATTTACACCTACCCAATCTTTGAGGGCACGTAAACGGTTCGAGTGATAATAGACAGAGCATAATCCTTTGACCGAGACATGTTCCAATAATAAAGTATTGCTTGTGTAATTAGTTTAGATTGATCATAGATGTGTGTCACATGACACAATAAAGGAATAAAAGTAGCATTTTGAGGGTGAACATTATTTAAACACCACTTAATGTTTAGGTGAGATGCCATTATTCTTGTTTTAGTTTTTTTGGCCAAGCAAATTCTAATGATGTCTGCATTAAATAACTGCACTTCTTAAAAGTAGGCTGGTGATGTCATCTATTGATGATGAGTGCCCATACTAGATATAACCCATGGAGGAGAATCAAAGGTGTTACATTAATGTGTACCGAAGTCTTTTTTAAAGCTTAAGTAGTATTGCTGCCCACTAAAATGAAGTCTTGAAGTGTACCATATAATTGTTGACACCATAATTAGCATGATGCATGATTTTTTGGGTCATTCAAACAGCCCTTATGACGCCATAACAAATCTCGTATAAATTGAGGCTTTAGTAATATAAATAGATTTAATTAAAGAGTGTGTTTTCTTTGTACCTGTAGAGATCTCCCCGCTCAATTTGTTATACGAAAGATAAAGTGTTTCCAATTTTGTTAGGTTCCATAGGCATGATGGAAGATCGCTATCCTCAAGCTGATTTCGATCTAGAAACAATTCTCTCATATTCATCAACTGGCAAAGCCCTGCAAAATAATTATTATCAAGAATAAAATAAAATGATTGGATGATCTAACACTCAATATAATCAATTTTCCAATTGGATTGGTTACATTCATTTAGGGGCATGATTATTTGGCTAAAATATATTTTAATGATGGATTGCTACTTGAACAATATAGATTGACCTCAAATGTGTGCCACATGGCATAACAAAAAATAACACTTCAATGGTGTAACGTGAAAGACACTAATTTAATGGTCTCCGATCAATAAAGACAAATAACTACCCATAGTCCCAACACTAACTACTAATTAAGACTCCATAACAACTAAGATTAAAATTAATCGAGTATAAGTTTCGGTATGTTCGGATCTGATCGGCTGATCTTTCTTATCGACGGCTTTCAGGCACTTGAACCATTCAATTGTTTGATTCATATGAAATATATTACTTTTCGCCCCAATCTTCAATACAATTGTTCATAAAATAATGGGCCAACCATCACACGTTTAGATTTTAGATCCTATTGGCACATATCTCAATAGGTAAAAAGGCACACGGCCAATGTAAATATCGATAGGGTCAGGTCTGCATTTCGAGCATTCACAGTTTCCTTATTGGAATAGACAAAATTCCACTACGGTGAAAAGCAATCTTCACGTCAAAATAATGAAGGGTTAAGACACTTTAAACTCGGGTTGTGAATGAAAATTTTTGGATTAAAAATAAAGATTCCACTTTATTCATGGATCAGTTTAGGGACGAACATTCCCAAAACCGGTGCAGGTATCGATTTTTCAGGGAAGAGTTTTGGGACGAGTCAATTTCAACTCGGTTTTTGGGGTCATGCATCGCTATGGTATTGGTTTTGGTTCGGGTCAAATTGGGTGTACATGTCAATATATTGGATCGGGTGCACCATCAACACCAGTTGGCTTGGGTACACCGTCGGATAAGATAGGGTCAGGTCGGGTCAGCTCTATTTGACCATTTGATGTGGCACAAATATTCACCATTCTCTTCATTGCCAACCAAAATTGAGACTCGACCTAATTATTACTAAGAGACAGCTCACCACCATTGTGTCAATTTAACTGATCTTACACAATTAAAGGTGTAAGAGTGACTAATTCCAGCAGTAAAGGTGATAGCTTATATACCGATACAAAAAATAGCAATAGCTTATGTAAGGTACATGTGCAATCGTGGATTTCAACAATGTCATGATGATGAGCTAAAAGATGGAGTCACCATTTGGAGCTTTTGGTGTCCCGGAATGCCCAAAATCAATATTGTGAGCACCGGCGCGAGATATGCTAATCACCGTCAACGGAAAGCCTCTTGGTAATGACTTTGGTTATCAATCGGAATGTATTAGACACCGATTGGCCGCCGTAAGTAGTCTCTACTATGGCCAAGTGTGTAAAAAATATAAATTGTGCGACACTTTTTCTTTCGAGAAGGCATCGATCCATGGATTAAAATGCCGGAAAATCGATATATATCATCCGGTAAAATCGGTACGATTCGGACGACACGCATCGAATAGACTTACCGACGATACATTGAATGTATCGTCCGGTATTAGCTATACAAAAGGGTGATACGGTACATTTAATGTACCGTATCGTCCACCTCCAATATCGACATGTATCGTCCGATAACGACGTATCGGATGATATTTTGATCCATGCTTGATCCTATTTGAGCCTCCTAATCACTAAAATTTCAGGCGAACGGCTCAAATTCTAGGATAGAGGAAAACAAAAAAAGTAGAGGAATAGAGGAGAGTCGGAGCTCTCGAGCCCTTATAGTACCGTTGTCGATCATTGCATCGATGCTAACTGAAGCTTCCAAAGCAAATGGGGTAAAGAAAAGATCCTAACTTGCTAAGGCTGGGGAGCTAAGAGCTTGGAAATGATGGTGCGATGATATTGGCGAAGGTTTCAAAGCTTGGAGGGTATTTGGAATGGAGGGTGTGATGGTTTTTTATGGAGGTAAGCCAAGGTTCTAGGTTTAGAAGGTTGGAGGCATGGAGTGAGGAGGGATTTTTGTAGAGTTTCTTCTTTAGGAATTGCAAAAAGGTATTTAAACAAGGAAGGGTGGCTCTTTATTTATAGATGGAGAGGATAATTAGTCAGGGTTTAGGGTGCTAATTAGCTTAGAAATTATATAACGGGCCATCTAAGGTTTTTTAGGGTTTTGGGAGCTTGGAAAAGTGTATTTGGGTTTTAATGGTGGATGATGGGGTGTTGGTTGGATGACAAAAGGGTGAAACTGAAAGTTGGGAGGGGTATAATAGTCCTAAAGAAATACACCCCAAAGTCTGGGATGGTCCACAAGTCAAACCCCAAATCTGAAATCTGCCATTTTTTACGAAAATCAAAGTTTTTAGTCATGCATACATAATATGTACGCATGCCTTAGGAACTGTATTTTCCAAAAAGCGAGAGGTCCACGTCCGATTTGGGGCTCAATTTAGGAGAAAATGAGTTTTTTGGTCATGCGTACATACTATACACGCATAGCCAAATTTTACACTTTTTTGGTCATGTGTGCATACTATGCTCACATGTGTAATTTCTAGCATTTTTCTGCATTCTTCATTTTGCCAAAACTTTTGATGTACAACCAGAGTCGGCCCTGGACCAAGGCTAGTCAAGCGGCTGCCTTGGGCCCCCGATTTCCGAGGCCCCCCTAAAAAACAATGTCTTTTAAAATGTAGGTTTAAAAAAATAAAAAAAAATAAAATTAAAGGGCCCCCATTTCTAGACTTTAGCACCTCTCTCTCTCTCTAGTCTCTCCAAAGTACAAACCCTCCAAACCCTCTCTCTCTCTCTCTCTCTCTCTCCAGCCCCTCTCTCTCCAAACCCTCTCTTCTCTCCAGCCGTCCAAGGCCTCTTGGCTCTTAGTCTCTCTCTCTCTCCACCCAAATTTATCATGTTCCTTCAAAAGGTATTTTGTTTTGTTTATTTGATTAAATTAATCTAGGTTTTATTTTCTAGGGTTTATCAAAACCTTTCTGTTCTTTTTCAATATATATATTTCAAATTATATTAGTTTATAAAAAATGTGAATTCGTTGCAGGCATGGCATACCACGGCTTTTAGCATCTATGGGTTCATGCATTTCACAAAATCTGGTTTCCAGTAAGTTTTAATTAATTAAATTATTTCTTTATTTTACAATTTATATAGTCAGAGGCTCTACTTCTAACTTTCCCAATTATTGCAATTGGAAAAGTAGACCCTCTCTTTGCTTATGGGGTCTACTACTTAGTTCAAGATTCATCTTACTGTTAAACAATTTGGTTTTTCATTTTTAGTAGTCAAGTTATGTAAACACAAAAGGCATTACTTTTAGAGGATTAAGTTCCCATTTTCGGAACTCAGAGCATTGGTGAAAGTGGGAACATGCTAAAAAATTATTATGATTTAATGAAAATCAGTTACATTGGGATGTTTCAACCTCTATTTACTATTTACAACATATAAAGTTTGGTAATTTGCAACATTTCAATAATGATTTGGCACTTGATGTTTATTGCCCTCAATACTGGTGTGCGCATATTTATCATTTGTGGAAGTTGAGGATGTATATGGACACCTTTCTTAAGCTATAATTGAAATTTTAGCTCCCTTTGAAATCGGTGGAAGATCAAAGCAATTAATTTAATGAATAAGGGCACTTAGATTTTGTAATTCACTCCACTGGTATTAGCACTCTGTAGGAGCACTTCTATCCAGTATTTTCTCTGTTCATCTAGAAATTTAACTTAATAGTTCAATGTTAGAATTTAGAAAGTGGGTCCATAATTTTATACGTATAAGATGTGGGAAGTTGTAACAACATACAATATCGTTGCTCGTGTAGTAGTATTTATACTGAAATAAGTGTGTTTGGGCAGGACTATATCATGTTTTCTAGTTCATATGAATCAATCAGCACCATTCTCTTATTTTATAGAGTTCTTTTAGAGGTCTCCAAGACTCCAACTATTCCATATTTACCTCACAGGCTTCAACCTTTCGTTTATTACCTAATCGGTCCCAAACCCTACTTTTTCAGTTTTTTTTTTTAAACCAACACAAAGAGGGTCTAAATAGATGACATGTGCTAAAATTCAGTTTTAAAAAACTATGTTAGCCGAAAATTCCCTCATGTCTCATATGAGACCAATCAATCTATTCCATATTAGATTGATCAATCCACTGGACGTGTGTCCCATATGAGACCAATCAATCCGTCTCATATGAGATTGATCAGTCCATTGGACGTGTGTTTGTATGTTGTATGTATGTATGTATATATGTGTGAATTTTTTATATATAGTAAAATAGAATATGAATATTATTTTATTTGTCAAAAAAAAATTGTGGCATTTTTTTTTAATATTATAGTAATATGAAACAGGGCCCCATTTTAGGAACTCGCATTGGGCCCCAAAATGTCAAGGTGCCGTGTACAACTCAAAATTAGGTGATTCGTTGGAAAGCTGGGAACCTCTACTTTCCAATGGTATAGGCCCCAACTCCTAAAATATATATCTATGTAAACTTTGGTATTCTTCTCTATATCCATTGCTTTGGTTGGTTCAAATCGGGTTATTCGGTTGAGCCTTCTAAGAAGAGGAGGGTATCTAAGGGTCCGGGATGAGCTCTAAGTGCCCAGGATGGCCTCTATGGGTTCAATAAATGCATTTGGGTCAATCTAGCCATGGGTGTCTATAGTACAAAGTTTGGGAGTTTGCCTTTCTTGTAATATGGGTCAATCGGGCCATGTGCCAAATTTGGGTGTCTACACACAAGCATGGCTGGGCCTAAAAATACACTGATTTAGGTACTCTAATATATATCCGTGTAACAAAGTTCTTTAAGATACCTTTGTTGTTGCTTCTGATCTACCATTTATCCAGCCATTCTAAAATATAATAGCACATGCATATTTAGAGAGTAACCCACTATTAGATGGACAATCTTCATCACAAAGATCATCAAGTTGCATTTTAATCGAATCTAACAAATTTCTTTTAATCATAAGGTGGATATCATATGGCTTAGACAGTCTACTTCACATGACAACAGTCCCAAAAATAGCTAATTGAGTCATCGTTTTTTCTTTAATTTTTTGGTTAGTTGAATAATTTTTAAATGAGCATTCTAGAGGCTATTTTGAGTATTAAAATTAAATAAATTCAAACCATATAATTATTGTTTAGAGCTTAATAAATTAAATAATAATTTCAAAGATCTGCCTTTAATATTCGCTTAATTTTTTATATGTTACAAATTACTACTTATGAGACCTAAAATTATTCCAACCTCATACATATTGGAGAAATTTCCCAAATAAATCCTTTGATAAGTTTTTATTCCTGGGGAGGACCTCAAATTTATAGGTTTATGGTAGACGGTTTAGTAGCTTTAAGAGTTTTTAAAATGTCAAAGTTACTCTTCTCTATTTCTATTTGATTGCATGAGAATGAACATCATTATTGGCATTACTGTTGCATTGCAATGTGAAGCACTACGTTACTATTGCCCTATCACTACAAAAAATAAGAATATTAGCAGCAATTTTGGCAATAAAAATTGCAATTAACAAAAAAGATGTGTTGTTTCAGTAGTGACAGGACTAGTAGCGACAGTTTTTTTGTTATTAGTAGCAGTTTTTTGGTTGCCGCTAAAACACCTTATTTTTGTAGTGCATATAAAGCAATACATAAAAGATATAATGCACTGTACTGCACTATAGTACGTCGTGAGTTTTTATACTGTAACTTCATACAGTGCACTATAATGGATCACATTTTATCACAGACCATGTACGTTCCGCCTACTTGCACTGCCTTTGGTGGCAGTCCATTAAGAAGCACCTCACAAGAGTTGCGAAGCAGTAAATTGTAGTGCATTTGTTACCACAGTTGGATCCCAATAAAATGCACTACATCCTACACGAAGCACCAAAATCATCGAACATCGACCTGGAAATGAACACCGACACAGACTGAAAAGGAGTTGAAGAAGAGAAAACCTTAATAAGATGAGAGTTAGAGTCGCTTTCACGAGTCGCAGGAAATTTAACAAATCTTCAAGAGGGGTTTTTCGAGGCACTTTCGCTAGTCACTGAAAGACGCCACAATGCTTGAGAAAGTGGCTTTTATGAGTCGCCGAAAAATGAACACCCACGTCTACCGGAAAGTGGTTGGAGAAGAGGAAAGTTTGGGACGAAAAACGTTAGATTCACTTTCAGGAATCACCGAGAAACGGAACAAACCCTAAAAGGGGTTTTTCGTGAGTCACTGAAAAAAGCAACAAAGGTTGGCTTTCGCGAGTTGTCGAAAAACGAACACTAACGCCAGACGAAAAAGCAGCGGGACAATGGTCTGTTAGAAAATTAGGAACAAAAATCTGAAAATGATGAAAGGGGCAAGAGAATTGGACTCGAGGCACGTGATCGTTGTCTTTAAAACGCTATTCGCTTCCTACTCGAGTAAATCTTCGAGTTTGCAAAAGGGATCCAGCGAGACGTTTCCAGGATACAACGAGCCCAATCTCTTGGATGCGATCCGTTACTTTGCAACAGTAGAGGATCGCCCCTGAAAACTTAATCCAATGGAGTACCACCAAAAGAAGAAAGCAAGAGGAATTTTCAAGTTATATGCAAGGAATCCGATGGATTTCAGAGTTTCCAAATATGTGTCCTAAGGCCTCCTTATATAGAAGTTTCAATATGATTGTTGGACCAACAGTCGTATTATGGATGACTCAGATCTTTCAAAGATCTCAACCGCTTCATCCAACGGCTGTATGAAAGGTTGCAACTTTTCGAATTCAAATTCGAACGGTTGTAAACCTCTATAAGCGGTTATGAAACGGTTGGGTCCAACGGTCAACATTTGACCAATCCGTTTGGCTCTAATAGAACCGAATTGACCCACTGATTAGTAGCCCATTAGGCCCGACCCGACCCATGAATAATCTAACCGTTGGATCTGTCTGGTAAAAAAATCAAACCTCTCCTTACGACGATGCGCAAGTGCGTGCGCGCCTAAAGCGCCAATGCGCCTAAACGCCAATCACCACGCACACGCGCGCGCATGCGCGAATGTGGCGGCTCGCCACTAGGCACACTCTTCTCTTCTTATTGTCAAACAATAATAGAAGGTGAAATGTTCTATATATAGCCTAGGCACTTTTAATTTTTACCAATGTGGAACTATTAATTTGCATATAAAACTTGAGAATATCTATTGCCTAAAACCCAACCTAAAACTAAGAAATTAAAATAAAGTTTTATTTTCTTTAAATTATTAAAATATTTATTATATTAATAATAAATATAACACGGCCAACAATAAAAATCGAGAGAGGAGTCATAGAAATCCGATTGGGATTCAGCAAATCTCTGGCAACCTAATTCTGAAATCAATCGAAGGACAATGGTCTGTAACAAAATCTTCATGATTGTAAAGGTAAATCAAGAGTGCATCATTGGAAGGAATTTTCGATTGTGACGAACAATTAAAGATGTAGATTCCGCTGGCAAAAGTTAGATTGGAGAATATGGAGGTGGAGGAGGAAATCACCTGATAGAGAGGATTTGAAAAAGAACAATTTTTTTTTAATGTAGTATATATATGGGCCAAATTCGACTTTTCACTTACACGTGTGCACAAAAGAGCTTTTGATGGATTATCAGCATGGGCGAGTCCTCTGCGGACATAAAAACAGAGCACGAGATTAATTTATGAAATTTCTCAATATATTGGCCACAATACTTAGGTGTTATGTGCCTTTTTAAAACTAAAAAATGGATTCTCTAAATGGGTGCTAAACAGTGTATAAAATAGTTTTAATACCATTGTATGTTGTAGTAAGATTACATTATGCTGTAGAGAGATTACATTGCCTCCCTTCGATGCTAGAGGGATTTTCTTTTTATGCCATTGTATTAAAATCTTTCAATGGGGAAATGACATATGCCCTACCAAACTCGACCAGACCCGACGCCCCTCGAAAACTAGACCGGACCCGGTATAATCCCCATTTTCCCAAGTTCTTATATATAAAATGTTGGGTTAGGCAATGTTGACCGAACTTGACCTCAATTTTTCCCAACCCGACCCTTGTGTCAAAATCCTCATTTTCCGATGGTCGTGTCAGATGTCTCATACCCGACCCAACCCGACCCGATGTGTCAAATTGATGTGCAAGACCTGATAAAGTATCAGGTCGGGTATCCGGTTGATCCAGCCCAACCCTTCCTCTTAGTCGACCAAACCTGAAAGGGTCAGAGGTATTATGTTACGTTCATAAACACATGTGGATTTGTTTAGCCACGTCATGTTCTCACAATAGCTTTCATGTGGCTACCTGGATATGAAGCATATCCTATTTCTATTCTTATTGGTGTAAGTATGCATGGGTTGAAGACATGGGTGTTGTTAAACTCTATTCAAAGAGTCCTCTTCACTTAGAGGTTGAGTTCCCTCGAGGCAATTCATTATATTAATTTCTTATTTCCCTCGAAGCGATGGGTTAAATTTATGTACAACACCCGGTAAAATATCATGTTGACCCGACCCTTTGACCGCCCTAGTTGGTAGTCGTCTTCACCGATCAACACCTCTTGCTTTGATAGGATTTGGCAAAAGCAAAAAATTGTGAATAATAATCCTAAGGTTTTTTTATTTGTAAGTTTGATAAGACTTTGGGTAAAATATTAGTCCAATTTTGTTTTTCTTTTTTGGTCCTTTTAAATTTGTGATTGTAATCTAATGAGTACTCTCTTCGCTTGCAATCAAAACCCCTCCGTAATCAAATATTTAAGATAGTTGATATTTCAAACTTGCAGTAATGCAATCCAAATTTTAATTTTAATTTTGTTTTTAATAATATATGTTTTGTTGCTACCTATAGAGCATTGGCGTAGCCATATAGAAGGGTGGGGCGGCTCACGCCCTATTTAACTCTAGAGTTTCTATGAAGTGTGTTTCTTGAACAACCTTTGTTTGTATATGAGCCCTCAAATCTATGATGTAGAAGCTCCCAAATCAATGGTAAAATAACTACTAACATTTTATTTATCATTTGTAGCCCCGCAAACAAAAGCTCCTGGCTACGGCCCTTGTAACATCCCTAAATTTTGAACTCGCACGTACTGACTAAGTGAGCGTGCCTGGGGTGACACTTTGTGTTCGGGTGCAACTTAGAAGCAAAATGGACTATTAATAAAGGTTTATTAATGATTTGAAATATATTGTATTTGGTTGGGCCAACTTTGGGCCATAGTTGTGAAAAATGTGTGTATGAGTGCTTCACACCAAAACGTAAGTTCTTGGATAAGATCTAGAACACCCAAGTAGTGTGTGTGTGCTTCACACCATGTGAGAGTAGAAGGATAAGAATGAACACACATGTTATGTGTATGTGTTTCACAAGGGATCAAACCAAGGGTTAAGAGGGGTAGATGTCTCACGCAAGCCTTATTGGGCTTTAATTGGTTTTGCTTTGCAAGAGGGTTCAGAGAGAAAGGAGAAAGGGTTTGAAGAAAATAGAAAAGAGGATTTCTTGAATCCTTGAGCTTAAGATCCATTAGATCATAGTGAAGATTGTGCAAGTGAGTGTGGGAAAGATCACCATACGAATTAGTTGGCTTGTGGTGATCGGGTGCTCGTGTGATCGGATTGGGTTTGAAAATCCTTCTATTTTATCAAAGAGAATGACCCGATCTGGGTAGATCACCGAGTTTAAGGTAAGAAATCAATGCTCATTGTGTTTAAAATGTGTCATTGTTCATTATGATGTGTGAGGTGTATGGTTGAGTTTTGATGCAAAATGGGATTTTAAAAGTTCAAAACATACAAAATCGCCAAGATAGTCGCTTTGAAGCTCGCTCGAGCAAGCTTGGGATCTCGCTCGCGTGAGTGCCAGAACATGTCTCGATATTTTGGTCATAACTATTTTCTTTGAACTTCGATTGATGCGATTCTTATGGCGTTGGAAAGAAAACAACTAAATTTATAACTCTTATGAATTAGCCAACATATGAATCAAATGTTTTGAGAGTCAAAATTGATCTGGAAGTTAGGCCAAGTTCTAAGTTAGCACGTTTTGACTAGAGTACCGATATAGCTTCGATATTTTGGCCATAACATTTTACTCCAAACTCCGATTGATATAATTCTTTTAGCGTTGGAAAGAGGACAACAATATCTTTTACTTTTATAAATTAACCAACTCTTGAATTTAAGATTTAAAGGTCAAAATTTAGTAGGAAGATAGGTCAAGTTTAAGTTAAGTAGCTTCTTGCTCGCGTGAGAGAAACCTTTAGAAGGAATAAGTAAGCCCGTGGGACTCTGTGTCTCGCTCGCGCGAGGAATTAAGTGAAGTGAGGCTCGCTCGTGCGAGGCCTCACGTGACCATCATCAGTGCACTAAAATTCATGTTGGTCAAACGAGAAATGACCAATTTTGTGCTCGTAAGGCCGAGCTTCAAAGCTCGCAAAGTAGGAACAGAGTATATCTGTTTATTCTTTTGGTCTGAATTATTTTGAGATGTGTACCTTAGGCTCTTTTAAGTTTTCTTAAGAGATGTTTGAACATTTTGAATGTAGGAGTAAAACGTTGAGCTTGCGTGTGGATTCTCAAGAAAGCTATGTGTGGAATGCCTTGAGCATGACTTGGGGTAGGGAAAACTTCCCAACATGTGTATTCAATTATAACATACATGTGTGTAATGATATGATAAGAATGTGTGTGTTTTTTCGATTTGTCTTCGTAGTAACATGAGTTTTAATTATAACATTTGACGTGTGAACTTCATAAGTATGTGCACTAAGAGGAAAAGATAAGTGTCTGTGTGTATGCGTCATATGAAATGTGTATATGATATCAAAAGGATGTAGATATGTGCGTGAAACCTTTAGAAACTTTGAATTATTATAATTACTACAACTCACGGTGATAAATTATAAGTTATTCTGTACGTTGATTTAAGGTTTATGTGTGATACCCAACCGACTTGACGGTATATCCATGACCGACAAGGCGGGATATCCATAATCGGTACGGCGGGATATCCGTATAAAATTGTGCTCCGGTACGGCGGGATATTCGTTCTTTAATTTTTAATCAGTGAAAATATTTTCTTCGACACTAGTCACCTAATTCAAAGGACTCTGGGCATCATACAAATGGTTCATGTGAACGACGATGGTGGGTATTTTCACTGAGGGCTCGATGTTATATATGCTCGAGGGACTATTTAAGTGATCAATTTAAGTTCTTCCTTTATTATGAGAATAGGTTTTAGAAATAAGTTTGTGAAATCATGTGTTAAGTTTCGAAAATTTGTGTTTGATATCAGTTTTATTTCAAGCCAATTTCCTTTAAATTGTGAATCTTTATTTGAAAAACATGTTTGAATTATATCATAAGATATATGTATGATGTGATAATATATATATTATTGATGTTTTTTCTACTGAGCTTAGATGTAGCTCATCCCTCGACTATACGTCACAGGTATAAGTGTTGATTAGGAGCGAACTTTGGGGAAAGGCTCAGGATCTCCTATTTGAGAAATTTGACCTTAGGTGAGGATTTGGACTAAGGAGGTTTTGGGTTTGTATGGTGGATATTTTGGGGTCTTTTAAATTTTGGACTTGGTATGCATGGGGATTAAATACATTGTAAGAGTTATTTTGTAGGTATGTTTTGAAAGCCTTTGTTTTGGTGATGGTCAGCCATCACCGATGGTTTTCTTGTGGACCATTTTTATTTAGTCTTTACGTATAGAAGAATCTTTATTATTGCTACATCTTTGCTTTGACTTTATTTTATAGGCATACCAAGTATTTCTGTATTCGGATTATGAAGTGTGATCCGACAGCCTGATTTTCCTTGAGTTTTGATGTGTAAGAAAGAAAAAAATATATTGTGCAAGTTTTTGTGTTTTAGGAAAAAATAGGACTGTCACAGCCCTACTATAGAGATTTCGAACTAAGCTGATAAGAAATTCAACGGGCCTAACTCATTCTACCGAACTCGGCTTGTAAGGTAAGGATTGCCCAGGTTTTATAAAAAGCAAGTTGTCGTTGAATTAATTAATGTGCATATTTCTAGGTGTGCGGAGCAAGGGTTGCTCACTTGCTTGCAATTTGTACTTAAGAAATTTTAAGATATTTTGTTCAATCGATGTAGTTAGAGATTTGAAATCCGGGGTGTATCAGCATATCGGATGGGTTGTTGGCCTAATACATATCCGGATAGGCAAACCGCCAATATTGAAGCTCCTTTTCTTATTTTTGAAAATTAATTTTTTTTTATAAAACCCAAATCGTATGAGAGATATATTACTTTTGGTCGATTGCCGACCATCATTTAAACACCCATATGGTGTTTAAATGATCATATGTCGATGATGGTTTAAAATGTGGATAATCTACAATCATTAAAGTCATAAATCAATTAATTTTTATGAATTAATTGGGAATATGATAGACTCCGCCTGAAGGATGGTATAAACTTAACGTTGATGGCTCTTGTAGAGCGCAATCCTGTTTATGCTTTGGTGGCAGTATCATGAGAAATTGGAATGGGGAGTTAATCCTTGCTTTTAGCAGTGCATATCGTCCAGGTTCGGACAATATAACCAAATTCAGATCACTACTCATGGGACTAAGCTCACTTCCTCTAGATTGCAAACAAATTCTGATAGAACCAAATTCAGATCACTACTCATGGGACTAAGTCATCTTACCTTATGGCACATATTAACAAACTGATCAAATCGATGATTCATGAAGGTTAGGCTATAATCAGACTAAGGGTTCAACCTTTTTATTAATATAAACTACTGAACCAAGCCCAAATGTAAGCTACCTAGATACTCAAGCTAGGGTCCAACCATTTTATTAATTGGGCATGAATTTTAATCACCCCTCCCCATAACAGAGAAGTTTTATAAGCTCGATTTACAAAAGGCAAAGGAAGTTCCATTTGCTAAATAGGCTAAAAGATTATTCTAGGATGGGCTCAACATAGCATAAACTAACATATCAAAAAGCAAAAATCTAAAGGCCTGATTTTTAAAAATTAAGATCCAAGACATAAAGCAAAAACTAAGGGTCCAACCTTTTCAACGCCATAACAAATCTCGTATAAATTGAGGCTTTAGTAATATAAATAGATCTAATTAAAGAGTGTGTTTTCTTTGTACCTGTAGAGATCTCCCCTCTCAAGTTGATATTCGAAAGAGAAAGTGCTTCCAATTTTGTTAGGTTCCATAGGCATGATGGAAGATCGCTATCCTCAAGCTGGTTTCCAGATAAATCCAATACTCTCAGATTCATTAGCTGGCAAAGCCCTGCAAAATAATTATTTGGCTAAAACATGTGGATATTGAAATTCGAGAATGGGATGTGTCTCATTCATTTGTAGGCATCATGATTCTTTGGCTAAAACATGTTCTAATAATGAATTGCTACTTGAACAACTTAGATTGACATAACAAAAAATCATAGTTCAATGGTGTAACCTGTAAGACTCTAATTTAATGGTCTTAGATCATTGAAGACAAATAACTACCCATAGTCCAAACACTAACTACTAATTAAGAATCTATAACAACTAAGACTAAAATTAACAAAACAGTAAATATCTACCTTAAATCAAACACATCAAGAATTAAATCATGCCTCATGGACCAGCCACGGGGACAAAGCTCGCATCAACCATCTATTGAATGTCAGGACTCACGAATGAGTTATAAAAGTCCAATTACAAATTAACATAACATTATTCATATACATCATTAGGTTACGCTAGTCAGAATTTGATCAAAAATCCACTTTTAATAAAAGTCAAACTTTGACTAAACGTAAAACTTTGATTAATAAATTTCTTAAGTCTAACGCAAAGTTACATAGTGAATGCTAGTATGAATGAAGGTTACATGTTGAAAGAAAATTAAATTTTAAAAAAATTCAAACTTTGACCAATAGAAAATTTGGCAATGTAATAGTCAACCTACAAATTAACATAATAGTATTTATATCCATCGCTAGGTTACACTAGTAAAAAATTTAACCAAATATCAAGTTCTTAAAAAGTCAAACTTTGACCAAATGTCAAAAAAAGTAAAATAAAATTTGATAATGTACTACAAAATAATAAATTAATAAAATTATAACCCCATTGGGCAACAAAAGTTCGAAAAAATTAAATTGTGTTACAAAGTCAAAGTTTGACCAAATAACACACTTTGACTGATAAAAATTTACATTACCAAAAGACAAATAATATAGTAATAATTGATATTTACTTTCAAGATACACTTCTCAAAATTTGTCTAAAGTCAAAATTTGAATAAAAGTCAAACTTTGACCAATAAAAATGAGACAATATATATTAAAGTGACAAATTAAAATAACGATATATATTTTTAATTATAATATTCTACTAATTAAAATTTATTACTTTTTATAGAAAATTAAACTTTGACAAAAAGTCAAACTTTGACTAAGGAAAAATTGCACCGATGTGGTATAAATTTATATAGTAGTAGACTTTACCTATAAGCAGGTTTCAAGTTTGGCTAAAAATAAATTTGGTGCAAAAGTCAATGTTTGACGAAAAGTGAATGTTTGACTAAAGGTCAAAATATTGACTATTAAAATTGAGAATCTAGTATCACTTTATAAATTAATACAACAGTATCCTTTTTTCGCCATCAAATTATAATATTAAAAGTTTAATAGAAAGTAAAATTTTAATTAAAAGTCAAAGTTTGACCTTAAAGTCAACCTTTCACCCCTAAAATTTTGGAAATTTATTACTAACTTACAACTTATTATCATGTTTCAGTAGTCAAAGTCTGATCAAAAGTCAAAACTTTAAATAGCTCATAAATCCTTTTAAAGTTTGATTAAAATTCAAACTTTGACCAAAGTCAAAGATTAGCTAAAAAGTGTATGGTGTAGATCGTGTGGTAGTCATAGTGATCATGCTGGTATGATGATTATAAAAATTGAAGTTATTTTTTAAAAGTCAAAAGATAATTTTTTTGGCTTTTAGAAATTTTACAAGTAACTTTATATTTGAAATGACAAAAAATTATTAATTTGTTAGTGGGAAACTCAATATCAAGCACTTAAACGGTTGAAATGGTGTTATATATATTAAAAAAAAAAAAAAAAAGGTTGAAATGGTTTCCTTCTAAAATGACTTGGGGTATGAAAATTCAATTTCCAAGTGGCCACTTAATTTCATTTCAATCTCTTTACGTAGCTATCAAACAACAATTGGAAATTATATTTCATTTTCACCGATGTAATTACATTACCATGTTATCAAACAAGGCCTTAATCTTCAACACAATTTATCTTTAAAGCATGAGCCAACCATCAAGCATTCTGATTTTGATTCAAATTCGCACACATCTTAAAAAATATACATGATCATGGCCGACATTGGGACAGGCTTGCATTTCGAGCATTCACAGTTTCCTTATTGTAGACAAAATTCCAATAGGGTGAAAAGCAATCTTCACTTCAAAACAATGAAGGGTTAAGGCACTTTAAACTCGGGTTGTGAGTGAATAATTTTGGATTAAAAATAAAGATACCCCTTTATTCATGAGTCTCAAAACATGTAGTCTAAAGTCCCCTTCATACTCAAATAGAAATCAATTTCAGGGACGAGCATTGGGACGAGTCAGAATTTCGACTCGGTTTTTCGGGTCATGCATCGGTGCGGGTATCGGTTTTGGTTCGGGTCAGATTGGGTGTACATCTCAATTGGATCGGGCGCACCATCAACACCGGTTGCCATAGGTACACTGTCGGGGAAGATAGGGTCAGGTCGGGTCAGGTCTATTGTGCCATTTGATAGGGCCCGAACATTCACCATTCTCTTCATTGCTAGCCAAAATTGAGATCCAACCTAATTATTACTAAGAGATAGTTCCCCACCATTGTGTCAATTTAAGCAATCTTACACCATTAAAGGTGTAAGAGTGACTAATTCCAACAATAAAGGTACCGATACAAAAAATAGCAATAGCTCATATAAGGTACAATAGTGGCAGTGGGCCTAAAAATACACTGATTTAGGTACTCGAATATATATCTGTGTAACAAAGTTCTTTAAGATACCTTTGATGTCTCGGTCTGGGTTAGTCCTGTAACCCGGGTCTCGCCAACTATGGGTGTGTACAAGGTTAATTTTAATCGTATGTGGTGCTCCCAAAATGGGGCAATGGTATAGGCGTTATCATTAGAGATCAGTTGGGTGTGTGATGGGTGCCCTAGCTACGAATTGTAAGAGCATCTCTTCGGCTGATCATTGTAGGGCTTTTGGTCTTCTTGAAGCAGTTCAGTTTGCTGCTGATACGAGATTTAGAAGTCATTTTTGAAGGTGACTCTTCTAGGACTCTTCATGGTGGTGATGGTCGGGGCAATGATTTATCTAACTCGCAAATCTTTTCGATAATGTCAAAAGTGTTCCACAATGTTTTCGTCATGCTCTTGGGTGCTAGTGAATAGATCAAACAAATGGTGCAACCAAGTGTTAGCCAAACTAGGCCTTAACGATGGATGTAATGAGATCCGGCCGAGGATGCCCTCCCGTGTCTTTGATATTGTTATTTCTGATTTTCCCTGATCAAATAAAATGCTATCTATTATCAAAAAAAAAAAAAGGATACCTTTGATGTTGCTTCCGATCTACCATTTATCCAGCCATTCAAAAATATATTAGCACATGCATATTTAGGCCTTGTTCGGGTGTTTTCCTAGATTTCGCAGAAAAGCTTTGATTCCTGATAAGTCAGTTTCCAACAGATTCCTGACCAACTCTAATTCCTGGCTTTTCCCATGTGTGTTCTTTTAGGCCTCAGAAATGCTTTGATTCCTGACTTTTCCTAGAAACGAAGGATTTCTTGTGTTCTTGTAATTTTTTCAGAAAAGTACAGAATCAGTCTAGTTTAGGGATATCGTATGACCGTAGAGCATCTGATATCGTGCCGTATATATTTGAAGGTCATTTTTTTCCAATGCACGATTCATGGACGAGTGAACACTTCCATCGGTGCAATTGTGCAATTGTGTAAAAGTGATTCGAAATTCTTTGAAATTCACCGAAAGAGGGATTAGAGGAAAAGTTTCAACGACACTTTGGTAAATTAACAAAATTGAGTCAAAATTAATGAAATTTGGCAAAAATTTGTCACACCCCGAATCTAGCAAAGCATTGAACCGTTGACCTTCGGTGGTAATACAACGACCTTGACCAATATAACCATGATCATGATGATTGATTTACTATGATGGGTCTCACCCATCCACCTTGATTGGATAAATGCACCCCACATCCGACTTCTGAGAACCCATCCCCTCAGTCGAACAGTAAATCGGACGCCAACCCCTGAAAGGGGGGAAATGAAAACCCGAGACACAGGCACCTTTAGAAAGGGATGGGCACCCATCATATTTATTAACATAAACGACGCACAATCATCCTCTTGGTATAGCCAATATTGGTAGTGATGATCTAAAAGATCGCTATCAATGGAAATAAAACCATGTTCATTAATACACATGAAGTCAGGTGCCACATGAGTGTGGTTACTTCAAAATTTTCAGTTTCATCTGGTTAATTTCAATCTTGTTCTGTGTTAAAATTTTGGTAGTAAATACCACATATAGTATGAGCATTTCGGCTAATATATCTACATGATTGTGACATTCATCTGCTACCCTGATAGTCTCGATTTATTTTCGAGGACTAAAATGCCTTAAATAGGGGAGAATGTAACGATCCCCAAATTTAGCACTGTAATAATGAGAATCCGTCAGATTATGTGCACGTTTCCACCACGACACCCTAAGGACCTCACTAGGTTAGACCTTCAATCTTAGACAATTAAACTTCAAGCGAGACACAGCCGTATTAAATTAAAATAGTAAACTACCTTAGCAAGAAATCAATTCCATATATATATATACCAACGGTGGTATATATTGTTTGTTATTGAAGCCAAAACCATTTGGCTTTATCTATACTAGGCCAAAATAGGGTGGGTATTGTATAAATATCCCAGCCCAAGATTCAATTGTAAAATAAACAAGGGTTATTGGATAAGTTGTTGTTGGCTTTTCTAGTTTGGTTTTGTTTTATCTGTAGTATACACAGCTACCAAGTGTGAGTCTTACATGGGAGCCTGACTCTCCAAGCATATAAGCTGCTTAGCAGCTCGTTGAAGTACACGACTCCGATGAGTCATCGGAAGCCTCCATGCACGCAAAGTCAATACCAACGCTATAAAATAGTCTCTTATTTGATGATTTCTGTTACAAACGTGAAAAACAAACATGAAGAACAGATGATCAAAGTTAGCCGATCATTATTCAAACAATGTCCTCTCATGCTGATCTGTTAGTAAGCTCACCAAGCACAATCTTGATATTTTACACCAAGCACCAAAAAGGTTAGTTAATTGTTTATTATTATACAGAAGATATGATTATAAGATGTTGCAGCTCAAAAGTTGCCTCAGTATAGAGTTGAGTGCAGATCTTTGCACTCCAGATCTTCATTGAAGATCTGAAAATAGAAAATAAGATATATATATATATATATAGAAAAAAATACTACAGATATAGACTGATATAGGTAAATACATGTATATATATATAAGAATATGCATATAGAAAACATATAAATATATATAGGCAAAAGAAGGGAGGAACAACATATTACAAGAACCAGAAGGAACCCACCTGAACCCCGGCAAGCCAGGCTTGAGGTTACCGCGGCAAGACACCATGCTGAAGGGCTTGCCGTGGCAACATTATAAGGTTGCCGCGGTAAGCCTTATGTGTTGCCGTGGCAACCCTATGCTCAGACCACTATGTGGTATTTTGATCATAACTTTTGATCCAAAACTTCAAATGACACGATTCTTGATACGTTAGAAAGAAGATAACGAACCCTACAACTTTCTTGAAGGAACAAATTTTTGAATCCAACGTTTAAGGGGTTAATAATTGATGACAAGTTACAGTAAGATGTTCAGCCTGATTGCTTGCGGAGGCAACCTCTATGGCTTGCCGAGGCAAGCTTATGTTGGCTGTTGCACGTGCCTCGAGGGCCCTTTAGTCTATATTTAAAATGTACGAGTTGACTATATGGCTCGTTACCTTTGTAGAGCATGTATGTCGGGTCGAAGATGACCCTGTATCTTAGTTGATTTGATATACTAAAACCATGTATCTTCAACCATAGGTGCAACTTGATGCACATTCCTAATAGTGAAGGTGTTCTTGGATGCATGAGTGCACGTACAAGCAACTACACGTAAACCTGGTATAAGGTAGGGAAATTACCTTACTCATTTATATTGAGTTTGTTGATTCTTGTTTAGATAAGCTATTATTAGGAGTATATGGATAACTAGGATAGTTTTTAGCCATATGATAAAGAAATTACTATGAGTTCAGTGCATTTAACATGTTAGTACCATCTGAAACATGAAGATGCCAATTCTGTTTATAAGGATGAGAGATAATCGTTTTGTGGGATGTTTTGTATGACTACGCTATTTCGGCTTTGAAAAGTTTAGCATAGATAGTGCAGCTTCGAGAATTCAGTGGTGATGGTTTAGTTTTAAAAGTACAACTTTGAGCACTTATTAGCTAGCTCCGTTTTGTGGAATAAATAGTATAACCATGCAATATATAGTATATATAGGTACTATATATAGTATAACCATGCAATGTCAGTTTGAATATGGTAGCTTGATAATTTAGCTTTGAGAGGTCATCTGTGATAGGACAGTTTTGAAAGTTAAAACTTTGATAATTGCTAGCTCAGTTTTGATGAAAAGTAAATAGTATGACCATGCTATGTTAGTTTTGATTATGTTCGCATACAATAGTGCAGACTTTAGAATTCAGATCTAATAAGTACGCTTTTGATAATTGGCGTTAAGAAAGTATTAATTCAATTTTGTGGAATAAATGGATATCAACATACTATGTTATTGTTAAGTATGCGATTGTTATATATACAAGCTTAAGAAGTTCAGTTATGCTAGTAGAGATTTGAGATACGTTTAAGTTATTACATGATGTCGCATACTGGAGGTATATATGCGCATGATATTCTCGCATACTTGATTTCGTACATGGTTACGTCTTGATTCTTAATACTCGTTTGTTTCATGTTGTGTCAAGTGACCCTGCTAACTTAGCTCAGGAGCTTGACCCGGTCCTCGTGGTCAAGGACCTTTACTAACATAGTCTCAAGGGCTTGACTTCGAGTCAAGTGACCCCTCGTTAACCTTGCCTGTGGGCTTAATATCCTGTCTAAGCGATCCCGCTTACTCGAGCTTGATATCTCATCTAAGTGATCCCGCTTAATTCGAGCTAGACAGTGATCCTCTACTTGGGAGCTTGATTTTAATCCTTGTATATGTCTTGTTTCAACATGGTTCCTTGATATTATCTCATGATTCCTTCTCGCCAGATTTGGTCAAGATTAATATTTCAAAGATTGTCAATATGATACAATAATTACATAAGTTAGTGCTTATTCTCGTTATATACCGCAGATATATTGATGCTAGAATAGACCTAATATAAGATAATATGTGTTTCATTTTATTTTGCATCTAGACATGAATGGACACTCTAACATATATATTAGCATTATAATTGTGCCTCACCAGCTTTGGTGGTAGGTCATCCTACTACTTCATGTCTTAGCTGCAGATATTGCTCGTGACCCTGAGCACGAAGCTGATTCTACCTACCAGTCTGAGAAGGAGGACAAGGAGGGTGAGGAGGAAGCTTCTGCTGAGGACTTCTTTCCTTGAGAGGTTTTAGAGAGAGATATTTATTTTAAATATTAAACATGTATAAACAAAGAAGTGGTTTAAGATAGCTTACTACCTTAGGTATAGGTTTCGCTTATATTCCTATTCATTTGTTACTTTAGATAAATGAATGAATATCAGTTGTTGTCATATTTCTACGTATCAGAGTTAATTCAATTCGCTTCCGCATATGTAACATTTTGTATACGATGCACCTGTATGACAGGATCATGTTAGGTGATCCGACGACGCTACCTTTCCCATTTACGAGAAGGGGAAAAGTCGGTCATCACAAAATTAATGATTTTTTTATAATTTAAATAATTTTAAATAATAAAAATATATTAAATATATTTTTTTGTACCTCCCGAATTTTTTTCCCAAATTTTTCCAAAATTTATCCGAAATGACCCCTAGTGAGATAAAGCTCAAAACACCACTTTGCATCGCATTTACGGTGGAGATTATTTTCAACCAGTTCCCATATTATGTAAGATATTTAGTTCTCCGATTTTTATTGAGAGTTTTTGTATCTCTCTCCTCTCTCGGCTCTCCTCTCTCTCTCTCTCTCTCTCTCTCTTGTCCTCCCGGGTGGCTCACCCTAACTCTTAATTCCCCAATCGACACCAAAGTGAATTCAAATCCTCTAGTGTCCTCCATTTTCTCCGCAACCTCTTCTAATCCCTCCAACAACCTTAGGAATTTGTATATGGTATTTAACTTTTTAAAATTTTAAAACCCTATAAATTTTGATTTTGTTAAATGCCAAATCCCTAAATTTCACCCTAAAATCCCTAATTTCCCTTTGTTTATTAGTTCTCCCTTCTCTGGCTGGGACGTGAAAGTTGAAAACTAAAGATCTCAATGGTGGACTTCATATTCCTCGACAGTTTTAGACTTTCAGATTTTCAGGTACCTCGTTTTTAATTTAATTTTGATTTTTTTAATAGATAAATCAGGATTCAGGGAGGGATCCAAAAAGTGAAGAAAAGTCCCAAGGGGCATTTTTCCCAAACCCCCCGTACATTGGTTTCGAGATCCCCAATATTTCTTACATTCTGAAGTGCTCAAATGCTTTCGCCGATCAAGAGAGGTCACCCTCTTATTGGCTCTTACAAGAGATCGGGTCACCGCATAGAAATCCATGCCCTTAAAGATCAAGAGATTTATCTTTGATTCTTAAGGAGGGCATCCGAGTCCCGCCGTAGGAAACCTTGGGAGTGTTAAAGCCATCCAAGAAGGGAGTTCCAAAAAGAACCAAGGAAAGAGAAAGAGAAAGAAATTAAAAAATTTTTGTGGTTGATCAAAGGATTTAAAAAAATGGGGGGAGAGAGGATCACTCCAAAAATATCATCAGCATCAAATATAAAAAAATCAAAAAATATATAAAAAAAAATCTCCAAAAGAGAGCATGTGTGTAGATTCCCTATTTTTACCCTCTCGAAGTATACGAACCTGCTTAGTCAACCCTTGACCTTTCCCATAACATTTGGAAAGGGGATCAACCCACTCTAAGAGTCTTAAAGCCCTAAAAACTCCACAATCTGAGAATTATGCACCATAATAATAGTGTATAGTCAAGCCCCCGCCCTGTTGACCGAAGGTTAAAGGACAAGCAAGAACCCTGACAATATATTCCCCATTTGAAAGCCCAGATGTAAACTTTTTTTTATCGGACTTTGGTATTTTAGCAATACTTTGATATGATGGAATTTATAGGCTTTAAATTTTCGCAAAAAGCCTTGTCATTTGAAAGTCAGAAATTTGACCAAATTGCAAAAAATCAGATTTTGTTCTTGAACTGGAAAGTTGACTTTTTATTCTTTGAGATTTTTGATTTGAGACTACTTTTATTGCATCCAAATGGGGTATTTCGTTATTTATATATAATATCTTAAGTAAATGGAAAGGAAAGAGTTATGCATGCTTGTCCTAACCTGCCTACCTGCCTCTTTATCATTAACCTGGAATACCTGTCTATTGTTAACCCTGAATTACATGCATGATAGTATGCGCATTATTCAATTGTAAAGATGCTAACAAGAAGCCGAGACTCTTTATGTCAGCACGCAGTCAGCCTACGCAGACTATGCACTGGAGACCACGCATGTGTACGCCTGTGAGGCCATTTCGCCCTCCAAAGCATACATCGACGCTCCAGTCAAGGGTGCAACAGACTTCACACACCGCTTGACCACCCCTAATTGAGTCATGCTCAAGATGCGGAAGCAACATAAGACGAAAGAGTGTAGGTGGGTCAAGGGTGCATGCTTCAAATGTGGTCAGCAAAGACATTTAATAAAGGATTGCCCCGCAGCAAAGAAAGGACAAATGTCATTGACAAGCACTCATGAGCCCCCCCGACCTACAATTTAAGGTCGAGTTTATAATGCTAGAACCATCCACTAGTTGGTTTAGGTTGTTATTTTTGGTTGTTAGCATTCTGTTTTATGATTAAAAGGTTATCAAGAATTACTAATAGTTGTGGATTTACTGGTTAATTAGTTATCAATATAATCATCTGATTAGTTGTGGATATTTTGTGATGCGGATTTAGCTGTGGATGTTTTCTGATTAGTGCAGGCATTTGCGCCCTATTTTGATGACTAAAAGGGATGATGATTGGTACGAGACCTACCTTGCGATACATAGTTGTGGATATGTTTCAATTTAAATTCGCTATGTTCTTGTGTTTATGGATGTATGTCATGCCTTGAATAGTTACTCAATTCAAATTAGTCATGGATATATTCTAACTATGGTGGATGTTTTTTTTTTAAATGCGTGGTTGGATGATTGAGGAATCTCGATTAGTGGGGAACATGTAGTGAATGGTTGTCGATGTGTTTGATCGTCAAAAGCGTGAATGAACACCAGTTGATGAGAATTTGATATCTTTGGTATAAGGTCGGCAGATAGATTTTTTAACTGCATGATGTAGGTCATTAATTAATGGATTGTGTTATTTTTCTATAGAGAATTTCAATCTCATTTTGTCTTCTATGTGTTCTCTTGCCTTAGTATCGCTACCACTAACAGTAGTCTCTTGCTTTGTGTTGTATAAGAATCTGTTTTCGAATAGGTGTCACCTTGATAATTGGTTTCATATCTTTCGATCCGATTGCCACGTAATAAATTTTCACGGACGAAAATTCCTTTAAGGGGGTAGAATGTAATGACCCCAATTTCGAACATTAGTACACCGATAAAGCGATGCACGACTTAGATTTTCGAGGGTGAAAATCCTTTTAAGAAGGTAAGAATGTAACAATCCGAAATTCTTGTAAATGTAAAATCGTTGACCTTCGATGATGACATGACCATTTAGACCGGTTTGACCTTGGTCAAACTTTTGATGTCTGTGATGCAGTCTCTGACTCACCTGTCTTAATTGGAAAAATGCACCCATACAAATATAGGTTATATGTATAGATGGAACATCCGAAACGCTTTGATTTCAGATAATCGTGTTCGCACGACGGCAATCTCATCTTGAATTTTAAATAATTAAATAATAAGAATGAAATTCAATGTGAATAATGAGGTTATATCTTATGGTTTTGGCCTTTGGAGAAGAGTTGTGCACGATTCGCAAAGCAGGTGCAGCGTAACACCAAAGGAACCCCCCATATGTTAAAGTGGATAAGACCACTTGACTTGAAAAAAAATATCTTTGATATTTTGTTTGCTTTGCAAGAGAATAGTAGAGAGAGAGAGAGAGAGAGAGAGAACTTCCACTTCTCCTCAAACCCTCATTGGAACTCCATCGTGTGATCCCTCCGCAAGCCTCTTCGTCTTCCTCGCAAGGATCATCGTAGTTTCCGATCGCTCTTACGATTCCAACCACGGAGAATCTTAAAGCTTCTATCTTGTTTAGATCGAGGAACGAACAGGAGTATAGCTTCGAATGAGTTCGAATTGGTCATTGTAAGCGAGGCGTGTGTGGTTGGGAAGGTGAAGATCAATACATGCTAATGTCGAGCTTCGTTTTGTTTCGATCGTCGTAGAACATCGCAAGCTTGACTCGAAAACCCCCTTTTCGATAGCGATCATCGCAAGCCGTGTGAACTACCGAGAAATGTGAGCATCTTAGCATTATCACATGATATTGTTGTCTCTAAGATTAGATCGATAAATGTATGATGTTTGATTTTAATCATGTGAATTTGGGGGAAATAGACCAAGGAAGAAGAAGACCGAAGGAATCTGAATTTGTCAAAATCGATCAATCGCTTTGGAACCGATCGGACGGATTTGACAAAATAGAGATTGTGAAAATTCTGGAGAAATCGATCGATCGATTTTCTCTGCCTTGGAAAAATCGATCGGTCGATTTTGACCGAGGTACTGATAGAGCCCCAGTATTTTGGCCATAATATTTTACTCCGAGCTTAGATTAATACGATTCTTGAGGCGTTGGAAAGAGGACAACGAACTCTATAACTTGTGTAAATTAATAAATTCATAAACCAAATGTTTTAAGGGTAAAAATTGAGAGAAAAGTTTAGACAAATTCTACATGATCTAAGATTAGCACGAACTTGTCCTTTCCACCTCAATTTTGAGAGAACATTTAAGTGTGTCGAAGTCATTAGTAATTAAGATTACTCTTTAATACATCATCGTACATGTGATATAGATTAGGAATGGGAGGTCATCAATAAGAACCTTGCGTTGCTTTTGTACGACTTCGAACCTGAGGTAAGGGAAATTCACTACTAAACTGTATTTTGACTCTGATTCATAGACTCTTATTATATGATTGACTTAAATTATGTTTAGAACTTGGAACGTATTGAAACAATGTTTTGATTTTAAAATCTTTGAAATATTGAAAGCTTTGAACTTTGAGTATTTGAAATTGAATCCGTAATTGAATCTGAACTATGAAATCCTTGTAGGGAAAACTCAATGCACAGTTATATTTTTTATTTTGATTCATAGGCTTTGATAATAGTTTTGAATTGAAATCATGCTTTTGGAAATTAAATTAGATTTTGTTGAACCTGCTTGCATCTGAATACTTGAAGTTCTTTTGACTATTAAGAAAATATGATTTCATTTGGACCTTTGAATTTCTTTGAATTTTAGTTAGCATTGAACTCTTTAAACTTCGAATATGAACTTTGCATGTTTCATCGGATTTGAACTTCGAATGTAATCTTTGAATAATTAATTTGAAATATATAATCTTGGAATTATGAGCCTTTGAATCTGAACATGGATTATGGAACCTTTGAACTTCGAATGTGGAATATTGAAGTTTTGAATCATCTACTCGCATATGAACTTTTTGAAATATTGAATCTTGTGACCTTTGAAATTGAATTTGAAACATCGAACCATTGAAACATTGAAAAATTGAATCCGTAATTTGACCGGTATGGCGGGCTATCCGTAATTAGAACCGGTACGGCGGGATATCCGTAATTAGAATTGGTACGGCGGGATATCCGTAATTTGAACTAGTACGACAGTTTATTTGTAATTTCGAACTCCGAATTCCAAACTTCGAACTCCGAATTCCGAACTCTGAACTTTTGAACATGAAACCTTGAATTTGAAACCTTGAATCTGAACTTGACTTTTGAACTACAAACGTCAATTTGAAACTCTAAATAAGAATTTCGAAATGCAAACCGTTGAACATTGAATATGAACCTTGAATTTGAATCCTATGGACTTCAAATATGAATATGAACATCGAATCTTTGAACACTGAATCTCTGAACTTGGAACCCGAACTTTTAATTTGAGAACTTTGAATATGAACTTAGACTTTGAAAACGAATGAGATAGAGGGAAAATATGTGAAAACTTTGGAACCATGTTTTGATATGAAATACCTTTGACAATCTGTTTTGAATCATATGAAAAATGTTTTTGTCTTATTTTTGTCCCCCAGTAAACCGATTGAACGATTTTATTTCGTTCGCACAGGTTCACAAATCGATCGAACAATTTTAGAAATTGTTCAAACGATTTCTTCAGATTCCTTATCTCACCTCTCTCTTCATTGGTCAAAATCGAATTAACGAGTTCTAATTCCGTTAGATCAATTTTGCCCATTCTCAGATCTGATCGTGTTCTATCATCTAGAACCCATCTCATCATCATCTACACCATTCATCATTTATTTCCCAAATAAAATAATTTAGATTCTTCATCTAATAACCAAATTTAGCTTAAAATAGTGGATCTTACCATATCAAATGGTTGGATCTCCTTGCTCCAAGCTTTAGCTCACTAGGGTTTCATAAACCCCCAAATCTCTAATCTCACCTCGATCCCGAGCTCGATCCGCTAGCCTTCCGATCCTAGATCAATCACTAGCATTCAATGCACCGTTTTTAGTTTCACCACTAAATCTCTCTCTCTCTCTCTCATTTACTCTCTCTCTTAATTTCTCTCAACAACCCAATAAAGAGAAATAAATTCTCTTTCCCCTTTTTTCTTATAACCTATCTTTAACTTAGGTGTTAAGCACCTATAACTAACTAATGTATGTGTATATATATATATATAGTCCAACTAAGTGGAACCTATCATAAACCTCCTCTCACATATGATCTATGCAACCTAGCTAACCGTCCTAAGTCAACCTAGTCAATGTTGACCCGGCCAAACATATGACTAGTCGGTCCACTTCCCGAGGTGCACTATTTAAGCACGGAATTTCCGGAACGTTACAGAATCTATGTTCATTTTGACAATGAAATCATTATTATTGATACTCATTATATCTATGTTGATTTTCAGCATATGTGTTAATGCACCAAACATCTAACGACTCGGTGTTCCCATAATTTTGTGTGGAAAAGTCAGGTTGTTACACATACTAACAAACTGACCAAATCGATGATTCACGAAGGATAGACCATATTCAGACTAAGGGTCCAACCTTTTTATTAATATAAACTACTGAAACGATGCCCAAATGTAAGCTACCTAGATGCTCAGGCTAGGGTCCAACCTTTTTATTAATTGGGCATGAATTTTAATCAACCCTGCCCATAACAGAGAAGCTTTACCAAAGCTCGGTCCATAAAAGGCAAAGGTAGACCCATTTACTAAATAGGCTAAAAGATTATTCTAGGATGGGCTCAACATAGCATAAATTAACATATCAAAAAGCAAAAATCTAAAGGCCTGATTTTAAAAAATTAAGATCCAAGACATAAAGCAAAAATCTAAATCCCTTATTGTAAAAAACTAAGATCCAAGGCATAGGACCAGCCTGTCCATTTGTCATGATCTATTTTTTCAATGCCTAACCAGTATAGTGGAATCTATGTTGAAGTTTTATCTTCTCTCTTCTTTCTTTTTTAAAAAATAAAATAAAATATATAAAACTAGATATGGTGCAATGAGGATCATGTGCATGCCAATTGGCTAATCAGGCTCGACCAATGCATTGCCCACTAAAAATGAAAGTATTGTAGTGTGTTTTCTTTGTACCTGTAGAGATCTCCCCTCTCAATTTGTTATACGAAAGAGAAAGTGTTTTCAATTTTGTTAGGTTCCGTAGGCATGATGGAAGATCGCCATCCTCAAGCTGGTTTCCCGATAGATCCAATTCTCTTAGATTCATCAGCTGGCAAAGCCCTGCCAAATAATTATTTTCAAGAATAAAATAAAATGATTGGATGATCTAACACTTAATATAATCAGTTTTCTAGTTAAAATCACAAGTTTGTACATTTTTGAAAGGATGTTTAACGAGCAAATATATTTTATATTTAATCATTAAAGTAGAGAGATACAATACTCTCAGATTCATTAGCTGGCAAAGCCCTGCAAAATAATTATTTGGCTAAAACATGTGGATATTGAAATTCGAGAATGGGATATTGACTAAACGTAAAACTTTGATTAATAAATTTCTTAAGTCTAACGTACAAAGTTACATAGTGAATGCTAGTATGAATTGTAAGGTTACATGTTGAAAGAAAATTAAATTTTAAAAAAAACTCAAACTTTGAGCAATAGAAAATTTGGCAATGTACCGTCAACTTACAAATTAACATAATAGTATTTATATCCATCGCTAGGTTACACTAGTAAAAAATTTAACCAAATATCAAGTTCTTAAAAAGTCAAACTTTGACCAAATGTCAAAAAAAGTAAAATAAAATTTGATAATGTACTATAAAATAATAAATTAATGAAATTAATGAAATTATAGAAAATTAAACTTTGACAAAAAGTCAAACTTTGACTAAGGAAAAATTGCACCGATGTGATATAAATTTATATAGTAGTAGACTTTATCTATAAGCAGGTTTCAAGTTTGGCTAAAAATAAATTTGGTGCAAAAGTCAATGTTTGATTTAAAAGTGAATGTTTGACTAAAGGTCAAAATATTGACTATTAAAATTGAGAATCTAGTATCACTTTATAAATTAATACAATAGTATCATTTTTTCGCCATCAAATTATAAGATTAAAAGTTTAATAGAAAGTAAAATTTTAATTAAAAGTCAAAGTTTGACCTTAAAGTCAACCTTTCACCCCTAAAAATTTGGTACTTTATTACTAACTTACAACTTATTATCATGTTTCAGTAGTCAAAGTCTGATCAAAAGTCAAAACTTTAAATAGCTCATAAATCCTTTTAAAGTTTGATTAAAATTCAAACTTTGACCAAAGTCAAAGATTAGCTAAAAGTGTATGATGTAGATCGTGGTAGTCATTAGTGACCATGCTGGTATGATGATTATAAAAATTGAAGTTACTTTTTAAAAGTCAAAAGATAATTTTTTTGGCTTTTAGATATTTTACAAGTAACTTTATATTTGAAATGACAAAAAATTATTATTTTGTTAGTGGGAAACTCAATATCAACCACTTAAACGGTTGAAATGGTGTTATATATATTAAAAAAAAAAAAAAAAGGTTGAAATGGTTTCCTTCTAAAATGACTTGGGGTATGAAAATTCAATTTCCAAGTGGCCACTTAATTTCATTTCCATCTCTTTACGTAGCTATCAAACAACAATTGGAAATTATATTTCATTTTCACCGATGTAATTACATTACCATGTCATCAAACAAAGCCTTAATCTTCAACACAATTTATCTTTAAAGCATGAGCCAACCATCAAGCATTCTGATTTTGATTCAAATTCGCACACATCTTAAAAAATATACATGATCATGGCCGACATTGGGACAGGCTTGCATTTCGAGCATTCACAGTTTCCTTATTGTAGACAAAATTCCAATAGGGTGAAAAGCAATCTTCACTTCAAAACAATGAAGGGTTAAGGCACTTTAAACTCGGGTTGTGAATGAAAAATTTTGGATTAAAAATAAAGATACCCCTTTATTCATGAGTCTCAAAACATGTAGTCTAAAGTCCCCTTCATACTCAAATAGAAATCAATTTCAGGGACGAGCATTGGGACGAGTCAGAATTTCGACTCGGTTTTTCGGGTCATGCATCGGTGCGGGTATCGGTTTTGGTTCGGGTCAGATTGGGTGTACATCTCAATTGGATCGGGCGCACCATCAACACCGGTTGCCATAGGTACACTGTCGGGGAAGATAGGGTCAGGTCGGGTCAGGTCTATTGGGCCATTTGATAGGGCACGAACATTCACCATTCTCTTCATTGCCAGCCAAAATTGAGATCCAACCTAATTATTACTAAGAGATAGTTCACCACCATTGTGTCAATTTAAGCAATCTTACACCATTAAAGGTGTAAGAGTGACTAATTCCAACAATAAAGGTACCGATACAAAAAATAGCAATAGCTCATATAAGGTACAATAGTGGCAGTGGGCCTAAAAATACACTGATTTAGGTACTCGAATATATATCTGTGTAACAAAGTTCTTTAAGATACCTTTGATGTCTCGGTCTAGGTTAGTCCCAGAACCTGGTCTCCACCAACTATGGGTGTGTACAAGGTTAATTTTAATCGTGCGTGGTGCTCCCAAAATGGGGCAACTGGTATAGGCGTTATCATTAGAGATCACTTGGGGTGTGTGATGGGTGCCCTAGCTACGAATTGTAAGAGCATCTCTTCGGCTGATCATTGTAGGGCTTTTGGTCTTCTTGAAGCAGTTCAGTTTGCTGCTGATACGAGATTTAGAAGTCATTTTTGAAGGTGACTCTTCTAGGACTCTTCATGGTGGTGATGGTCGGGGCAATGATTTATCGGAACTCGCAAATCTTTTCGATAATGTCAAAAGTGTCTCCACAATGTTTTCGTCATGCTCTTGGGTGCTAGTGAATAGATCAGCAAATGGTGCAAAGAAGTGTTAGCCAAACTAGGCCTTAACGATGGATGTAATTTCGGAGGATGCCCTCCCGTGTCTTTGATATTGTTATTTCTGATTTTCCTCGATCAAATAAAATGCTATCTATTATCAAAAAAAAAAAAAGGATACCTTTGATGTTGCTTCCGATCTACCATTTATCCAGCCATTCAAAAATATATTAGCACATGCATATTTAGGCCTTGTTCGGGTGTTTTCCTAGTTTTCGCAGAAAAGCTTTGATTCCTGATAAGTCAGTTTCCAACAGATTCCTGACCAACTCTAATTCCTGGCTTTTCCCATGTGTATTCTTTAAGGCCTAAAATGCTTTGATTCCCGACTTTTCCTAGAAACGAAGGATTTCTTGTGTTCTTGTAATTTTTTCGTAAAAGTACGTAATCGCCTAGTTTAGGGATATCGTATGACCGTAGAGCATCTGATATCGTGCCGTATATATTTGAAGGTCATTTTTTTCCAATGCACGATTCATGGACGAGTGAACACTTCCATCGGTGCAATTGTGCAATTGTGTAAAAGTGATTCGAAATTCTTTGAAATTCACCGAAAGAGGGATTAGAGGAAAAGTTTCAACGACACTTTGGTAAATTAACAAAATTGAGTCAAAATTAATGAAATTTGGCAAAAATTTGTCACACCCCGAATCTAGCAAAGCATTGAACCATTGACCTTCGGTGGTAATACAACGACCTTGACCAATATAACCATGATCATGATGATTGATTTGACTATGATGGGTCTCACCCATCCACCTTGATTGGATAAATGCACCGACATCCGACTTCGAGAACCCATCCCTCACTCGAACACTAAATCGAACCCCAACCCCGAAGGGCGAAATGAAAACCGAGACACGGGCACCTTTAGAAAGGGATGGGCACCCATCATATTTATTAACATAAACGACGACAATCATCCTCTTGGTATAGCCAATATTGGTAGTGATGATCTAAAAGATCGCTATCAATGGAAATAAAACCATGTTCATTAATACACATGAAGTCAAAATACATGAGTGTGGTTACTTCAAAAATTTTCAGTTTCATCCGGTTAATTTCAATCTTGTTACGTGGTTAAAATTTTGGTAGTAAATATCACATATAGTATGAGCATTTCGGCTAATATATCTACATGATTGTGACATTCATCTGCTACCCTGATAGGCTCGATTTATTTTCGAGGACGAAAATGCCTTAAATAGGGAGAATGTAACGATCCCCGATTTAGTAATTGTAATAATGAGAATCCGCCGATTATGTGCACGTTTCCACCACGACACCCTAAGGACCTCACTAGGTTAGACCTTCAATCTTAGACAATTAAACTTCAAGCGAGACACAGCCGTATTTAATTAAAATAGTAAACTACCTTAGCAAGAAATCAATTCCATATATATATATACCAACAGTGGTATATATTGTTTGTTATTGAAGCCAAAACCATTTGGCTTTATCTATACCAGGCCAAAATAGGGTGGGTATTGTATAAATATCCCAGCCCAAGATTCAATTGTAAAATAAACAAGGGTTATTGGATAAGTTGTTGTTGGATTTTCTAGTTTGGTTTTGTTTTATCTGTAGTATACACAGCTACCAAGTGTGTGTCTTACATGGGATCCTGACTCTCCAAGCATATAAGCTACTTAGCAGCTCGTTGAAGTACACGACTCCGATGAGTCATCGGAAGCCTCTATGCACGCAAAGTCAATACCAACGCTATAAAATAGTCTCTTATTTGATGATTTCTGTTACAAACATGAAGAACAAACATGAAGAACAGATGATCAAAGTTAGCCGATCATTATTCAAACAACGTCCTCTCATGCTGATCTGTTAGTAAGCTCACCAAGCACAATCTTGATATTTTACACCAAGCACCAAAAAGGTTAGTTAATTGTTTATTATTATACAGAAGATATGATTATAAGATGTTGCAGCTCAAAAGTTGCCTCAGTATAGAGTTGAGTGCATATCTTTGCACTTCAGATCTTCATTGAAGATCTGAAAATAGAAAATAAGATATATATATATATAGAAAAAAATACTACAGATATAGACTGATATAGGTAAATACATGTATATATATATAAGAATATGCATATAGAAAATATATAAATATATATAAGCAAAAGAAGGGAGGAACAACATATTACAAGAACCAGAAGGAACCCACCTGAACCCCGGCAAGCCAGGCTTGAGGTTACATGCAAGACACTATGTCAAGGGCTTGCCGTGGCAACATTATAAGGTTGCCGCGGCAAGCCTTATGTGTTGCCGTGGCAACCCTATGCTCAGACCACTATGTGGTATTTTGATCATAACTTTTGATCTAAAACTTCAAATGACACGATTCTTGATACGTTAGAAAGAAGATAACGAGCCCTACAACTTTCATGGAGGAACAAATTTCTGAATCCAACGTTTAAGGGGTTAACAATTGATGACAAGTTACAGTAAGATGTTCAGCCTGATTGCTTGCGGAGGCAACCTCTATGGCTTGCCGAGGCAAGCTTATGTTGGCTGTTGCACGTGCCTCGAGGGCTCTTTAGTCTATATTGAAAATGTGCGAGTTGACTATATGGCTCGTTACCTTTGTAGAGCATGTATGTCGGGTCGAAGATGACCCTGTATCTTAGTTGAGTTGATATACTAAAACCATGTATCTTCAACCATAGGTGCAACTTGATGCACATTCCTAATATTGAAGGTGTTCTTGGATGCATGAGTGCACGTACAAGCAACTACACGTAAACTAGGTATAAGGTAGGGAAATTACCTTACTCATTTATATTGAGTTTGTTGATTCTTGTTTAGATAAGCTATTATTGGGAGTATATGGATAACTAGGATAGTTTTTAGCCATATGATAAAGAAGTTTCTATGAGTTCAGTGCATTTAACATGTTAGTACCATCTGAAACATGAAAATGCCAATTCTGTTTATAAGGATGAGAGATAATAATTTTGTGGGATGTTTTGTATGACTACGCTATTTCGGCTTTGAAAAGTTTAGCATTGATAGTGCAGCTTCGAGAATTCAGTGGTGATGGTTTAGTTTTAAAAGTACAACTTTGAGCACTTATTAGCTAGCTCCGTTTTGTGGAATAAATAGTATAACCATGCAATATATAGTATATATAGGTACTATATATAGTATAACCATGTAATGTCAGTTTGAATATGGTAGCTTGATAATTTAGCTTTGAGAGGTCATCTGTGATAGGACAGTTTTGAAAGTTAAAACTTTGATAATTGCTAGCTCAGTTTTGATGAAAAGTAAATAGTATGACCATGCTATGTTAGTTTTGATTATGTTCGTACAATAGTGCAGCTTTAGAATTCAGATCTAATAAGTACAGTTTTGATAATTCGGCGTTAAGAAAGTATTAATTCAATTTTTGTGGAATAAATGGATATCAACATACTATGTTATTGTTATATGCTGTTATATACAAGCATAAGAAGTTCAGTTATGCTAGTAGAGATTTGAGATACGTTTAAGTTATTACATGATGTCGCATACTGGAGGTATATATGCGCATGATATTCTCGCATACTTGATTTCGTACATATGGTTACGCCTTGATTCTTAATACTCGTTTGTTTCATGTTGTCGTGGGCTTGACCAGTCTCGTGTCAAGTGACCTTACTAACATAGCTCAAGGGCTTGACTTCTTGAGTCAAGTGACCCTGTTAACCTTGCTCAGGGGCTTAATATCCTGGTCTAAGCGATCCTGCTTACTCGGGAGCTTGAAATCTCATCTAAGTGATCCCGCTAACTCGGGAGCTTGACAGGTGATCCCGCTACTCGGGAGCTTGATTTTAATCCTTGTATATGTCTTGTTTCAACATGGTTCCTTGATATTATCTCGCATGATTCCTTCTCAGTTCTCGTATTTGGTCAGCATTAATATTTCAGCATTGTCAACATGATACAATAATTACATAAGTTAGTGCTTATTCTGTTATATACTGCAGGATATATTGATGCTAGAATAGACCTAATATAAGATAATATGTGTTTCATTTTATTTTGCATCTAGACATGAATGGACAATCTAACATATATATTAGCATTATAATTGTCCCTGCTGAGCTTTGATGATAGCTCATCCTACGACTTCATGTCTTAGCTGCAGATATTGCTCGTGACCCTGGGCACGAAGCTGATTCTACCTACCAGTCTGAGAAGGAGGACAAGGAGGGTGAGGAGGAAGGTTCTGCTGAGGACTTCTTTCCTTGAGAGGTTTTAGAGAGAGATATTTATTTTTAAACATTAAACATGTATAAACAGCAGTGTGGTTTAAGATAGCTTACTACCTTAGGTGTAGGTTTTTGTTTATATTCCTATTCATTTTGTTGCTTTAGATAAATGAATGAATATCAGTTGTTGCCATATTTCTACGTATCAGAGTTAATTCAATTCGCTTCCGCATATGTAACATTTTGCATATGATGCACTTGTATGACAGGATCATGTTAGGTGATCCGACGTCGCTACCTTTCCCATTTACGAGAAGGGGAAAAGTCAAATACAAAATTATTGATTTTTTATAATTTAAATAATTTTAAATTAATAAAATATATTAAATATAATTTTTAATATATATTTTTATACCTCCCGAATTTTTTTCCCAAACTTTTTCAAAATTTATCCGAAATAACCCCTAGTGAGATAAAGCTCAAAACACCACTTTGCATCAGACGGTGGAGCTTATTTTCAACCCCCTATATTATGTAAGATATTTAGTTCTCGATTTTATTGAGAGTTTTGTATCTCTCCTCTCGCCTCCTCTCTCTCTCTCTCTCTGTCCTCAAGGGCGGCTCACCCTAACTCTTAATTCCCCAATCGACACCGGTGAATTCAAATCATCTAGTGTCCTCGATTATCTCCGGCAACCTCTTCTAATCCCTCCAACGACCTTAGGAATTTGTATATGGTATTTATCTTTTTAAAATTTTAAAACCCTATAAATTTTGATTTTGTTAAATGCCAAATCCCTAAATTTCACCCTAAAATCCCTAATTTCCCTTTGTTTATTAGTTCTCCCTTCTCTGGCGGGGACGTGAAAGTCGAAAACTAAAGATCTCAATGGTGGACTTCATATTCCTCGATAGTTTTAGACTTTTAGATTTTCAGGTACCTCGTTTTTAATTTAATTATAATTTTTTTAATAGATAAATCAGGATTTAGGGAGGGATCTAAAAAGTGAAGAAAAAGGCCCAAGGGGCATTTTCCCCAAACCCCCCGTACATTGGTTTCGAGATTCCCAATTTTTCTTACATTCTGAAGTGCTCAAATGCTTTCGCCGATCAAGAGAGGTTACCTCTTATTGGCTCTTACAAGAGATCGGATCACCGCATAGAAATCCATGCCCTTAAAGATCAAGAGATTTATCTTTGATTCTTGAGGAGGGCATCCGGGTCCCGCCGTAGGAAACCTTGGGAGTGTTAAAGCCATTCAAGAAGGGAGTTCCAAAAAGAACCAAGGAAAAAGAAAGAGAAAGAAATTCAAAATTTTTTTGTGGTTGATCAAAGGATTTAAAAAAAAGGGGGGAGAGGGGATCACTCCAAAAATATCATCATCATCAAATATAAAAAAATAAAAAAATAAAAAAAATAAAAATCTCCAAAAGAGAGCATGTGTGTAGACTCCCTATTTTTACCCTCTCGAAGTATACGAACCTGCTTAGTCAACCCTTGACCTTGCCCATAACTTTTGGAAAGGGATCAACCTCTCTAAGAGTCTTAAAGCCCTAAAACCCCACAATCGAGAATTATGCACCATTATAATAGTGTATAGTCAAGCCCTCCCCTGTTGGAGGTTAAAGGTCAAGCCAGAACCCTGACAATATATTCCCCATTTGAAAGCCCAGATGTAAACTTTTTTTTATCGGACTTTGGTATTTTAGCAATACTTTGATATGATGGAATTTATGGGCTTTAAAGTTTCGCAAAAAGCCTTGTCATTTGAAAGTAAAAAATTTGACTAAATTGCAAAAAATCAAATTTTGTTCTTGAACTGGAAAGTTGACTTTTTATTCTTTGAGATTTTTAATTTGAGACTATTTTTATTGAATCTAAATTGGGGGTATTTCATTATTTATATATAATATCTTAAGTAAATGGAAAGGAAAGAGTTATGCAAGTTTGTCCTAACCTGCCTACCTGCCTGTTTATCATTAACTTGGACTACCTGTCTATGGTTAACCCTGAATTACGTGCATGATAGTATGCGCATTATTCAATTGTGTGCGCAGGCGAACAAGAAACCGAGACTCTTGATGTCAGCACCCAGTCAGCCTACTCAGACTATCCACTTGAGACCACCCATGTCTACGCCTGTGAGGCTTTTTCGCCCTCCAAACCATAAATCGACGCTCCAGTCAAGGGTGCAACAGACTTCACACACCGCTTCAGCCACCCCAATTGAGTCATGCTCAAGATGCGGGAAGCAACATAAGACGAAAGAGTGTAGGTGGGTCAAGGGTGCATGCTTCAAATGTGGTCGGCAAGGACATTTAATAAAGGATTGCCCCGCAGTAAAGAAAGGACAAATGTCATTGACAAGCACTCATGAGCCCCCCCGACCTACAATTTAAGGTCGAGTTTCTAATGCTAGAACCATCCACTAGTTGGTTTAGGTTGTTATTTTTGGTTGTTAGCATTCTGTTTTATGATTAAAAGGTTATCAAGAATTACTAATAGTTGTGGATTTACTGGTTAATTAGTTATCAATATAATCATCTGATTAGTTGTGGATATTTTGTGATGCGGATTTAGCTATGGATGTTTTCTGATTAGTGCAGGCATTTGCATCCTATTTTGATGACTAAAAGGGATGATGATTGGTACGAGACCTACCTTGTGATACATAGTTGTGGATATGTTTCAATTGAAATTCGCGTTGCCATGTTCTTGTGTTTATGGATGTATGTCATGCCTTGAATAGTTACTCGAATTCAAATTAGTCATGGATATATTCTAACTATGGTGGATGTGTTTTTTTTTTTAAATGCGTGGTTGGATGATTGACGGAATCCCTGATTAGTGGGGAACATGTAGTGAATGGTTGTCGATGTGTGTTTGATCGTCAAAAGCGTGAATGAACACCAGTTGATGAGAATTTGATATCTTTGGTATAAGCTCGGATAGATTTTTAACTGCATGATGTAGGTCATTAATTAATGGATTGTGTTCTTTTTCTATAGAGAATTTCAATCTCATTTTGTCTTCTATGTGTTCTTTTGCCTTAGTATCGCTACGACTAACAGTAGTCTCTTGCTTTGTGTTGTATAAGAATCTGTTTTCGAATAGGTGTCACCTTGATAATTGGTTTCATATCTTTCGATCCGATTGTCACGTAATAAATTTTCAAGGACGAAAATTCCTTTAAGGGGGGTAGAATGTAATGACCCCAATTTTCGAACATTAGTACACCGATTAGGCGTATGTGCACGATGCACGACTTAAAATTTCGAGGGTGAAAATCCGTTTAAGAAGGGAAGAATGTAACAATCCGAAATTCTTGTAAATGTAAAATCGTTGACCTTCGATGATGACATGACCATTTAGACTGGTTTGACCTTGGTCAAACTTTTGATGTCTGTGATGCAGTCTCTGACTCACCTGTCTTAATTGGAAAAATGCACCCATTATATGCATAGATGTAACATCCCGAAAATCCGAACCCGAACGCTCCCGATTTCGTATACGTGTTCGGCACGACGTGCAATCTCATCTTGAATTTTTAAATAATTAAATAATAAAAATGAAATTCCGTGTGAATAATGCGGTTATATCTTATGGTTTTTGCCTTTGGAGAAGAGTTGTGCACCGATTCGCAGCGTGCGCGCGTAACACCAAAGGAACCCCCCATATGTTAAAGTGAATAAGACCACTTGACTTGAAAAAAAATATCTTTGATGTTTTGTTTGCTTTGCAAGAGAATAGTAGAGAGGGAGAGAACTTCCACTTCTCCTCAAACCCTCATTGGAACTCCATCATGTGATCCCTCCGCAAGCCTCTTCGTCTTCCTTTCAAGGATCATCGTAGTTTTCGATTGCTCTTACGATTCCAACCACGGAGAATCTTAAAGCTTCTATCTCGTTTAGATCGAGGAACGAACGGGAGCATAGCTTTGAATGAGCTCGAATCGGTCATCGTAAGTTTGCGAAGGTGAAGATCAATACATGCTAATGTGGAGCTTCGCTTGGTTTCAATCGTGGTAGAACGTGCAAGCTTGACTCCAAAACCCTTATTCGATAGCTTATCATCGCCATGAAGATCGAGAAATGTGAGCATCTTAGCATTATCATATGATATTGTTGTCTCTAAGATTAGAGTAATAAATGTATGATGTTTGATTTGAATTATGTGAATTTGGGGGAAAATAGACCAAGGAAGAAGAAGACCGAAGGAATCTGAATTTGTCAAAATCGATCAATCGCTTTGAAACCGATCGGATGGATTTGACAATATAGAGATTGTGAAAATTCTGGAGAAACCGATTGATCGGTTTTCTCTGCCTTGGAAAAATCGATCGGTCGATTTTGACCGAGGTACTGATAGAGCCCCAGTATTTTGGCCATAATATTTTACTTCGAGCTCAGATTGATACGATTCTTGAGGTGTCGGAAAGAGGAAAACTCTATAACTTGTGTCAATTAAAAAATTCATGAACCAAATATTTTAAAGGTAAAAATTGAGAGAAAAGTTAAGACAAATTCTACATGATCTAAAATTAGCACGAACTTGTCCTTTCCACCTCAATTTTGAGAGAACATTTAAGTGTGTTGAAGTCATTAGTAATTAAGATTACTCTTTAATACATCATCGTATATGTGATATAGATTAGGAATGGGAGGTTATCAATAAGGACCTTGCGTTGCTTTTGTACTACTTCGAACCCGAGGTAAGGGAAATTCACTACTAAATTGTATTTTGACTCTGATTCATAGACTCTTATTATATGATTGACTTAAATTATGTTTAGAACTTGGAACGTATTGAAACAATGTTTTGATTTCAAAATCTTTGAAATATTGAAAGCTTTGAACTTTGAGTATTTGAAATTGAATCCGTAATTGAATCTGAACTATGAAATCCTTGTAGGGAAAACTCAATGCACAGTTATGTTTTTTATTTTGATTCATAGGCTTTGATAATAGTTTTGAATTGAAATCATGCTTTTGGAAATTAAATTAGATTTTGTTGAACCTGTTTGCATCTGAATACTTGAAGTTCTTTTGACTATTAAGAAAATATGATTTCATTTGGACCTTTGAATTTCTTTGAATTTTAGTTAGCATTGAACTCTTTAAACTTCGAATATGAACTTTGCATGTTTCATCGGATTTGAACTTCGAATGTAATCTTTGAATAATTAATTTGAAATATATAATCTAGGAATTATGAGCCTTTGAATAAGAACATGGATTATGGAACCTTTGAACTTCGAATGTGGAACATTGAAGTTTTGAATCATCTACTCGCATATGAACTTTTTGAAATATCGAATCTTGTGACCTTTGAAATTGAATTTGAAACATCGAATCATTGAAACATTGAAAAATTGAATCCGTAATTTGACCGGTATGGCGGGCTATCCGTAATTAGAATCGGTACGGCGGGATATCCGTAATTAGAATCGGTACGGCGGGATATCCGTAATTTGAACTAGTACGATAGTTTATTTGTAATTTTGAACTCCGAATTCCAAACTCCGAACTCCGAATTCCGAACTCTAAATTTCGAACTCTGAACTTTTGAACATGAAACCTTGAATCTGAACTTGACTTTTGAACTCCAAACGTCAATTTGAAACTCTGAATAAGAATTTCGAAATGCAAACCGTTGAACATTGAATATGAACCTTGAATTTGAATCCTATGGACTTCAAATATGAATATGAACATCGAATCTTTGAACACTAAATCTCTGAACTTGGAACCCGAACTTTTAATTTGAGAACTTTGAATATGAACTTAGACTTTGAAAACGAATGAGATAGAGGGAAAATATGTGAAAACTTTGGAACCCTGTTTGGATATGAAATGCCTTTGACAATTTGTTTTGAATCATATGAAAAATGTTTTTGTCTTATTTTTGTCTCCCAGTAAACCGATTGAACGATTTTATTTCGTTCGCACAGGTTCACAAATCAATCGAACGATTTTAGAAATCGTTCGAACGATTTCTTCAGATTCCTTATCACACCTCTCTCTTCATTGGTCAAAATCGATTAAACGAGTTCTAATTCCATTAGATCGATTTGCCCATTCTCAGATCTGATCGTGTTCTATCATCTAGAACCCATCTCATCATCATCTACACCATTCATCATTTATTTCCCAAATAAAATAATTTAGATTCTTTATCTAATAACCAAACTTAGCTTAAAATAGTGGATCTTACCATATCAAATGGTTGGATCTCCTTGCTCCAAGCTTTATCTCACTAGGGTTTCATAAACCCCCAAATCTCTAATCTCACCTCGATCCCGAGCTCGATCCGCTAGCCTTCCGATCCTAGATCAATCACTAGCATTCAATGCACCATTTTTAGTTTCACCACTAAATCTCTCTCTCTCTCTCTCTCATTTACTCTCTCTCTTAATTTCTCTCAACAACCCAATCAAAGAGAAATAAATTCCCTTTCCCCTTTTTTCTTATAACCTATCTTTATCTTAGGTGTTAAGCACCTATAACTAACTAATGTGTGTGTGTATATATATATATACCTAGTTCAACTAAGTGGAACCTATCATACACCTCCTCTCACATATGATCTATGCAACCTAACTAACATATCCTAAGTCAACCAGGTCAATGTTGACCCGGCCAAACATATGACTAGTCGGTCCACTTCGAGGTGCACTATTTAAGCACGGAATTTTCTGAACGTTATGAATTTATGTTCATTTTGACAATGAAATCATTATTATTGACACTCATTATATCTATGTTGATTTTCAACATATGTGTTAATGCACCAAACATCTAACGACTCGCTGTTCCCATAATTTTGTGTGGAAAAGTCAGGTTGTTACACATACTAACAAACTGACCAAATCGATGATTCACGAAGGATAGACCATATTCGCTAAGGGTCCAACCTTTTATTAATATAAACCATCAAACGATGCCCAAATGTAAGCTACCTAGATGCTCAAAGTTAGGTCCAACCTTTTATTAATTGGGCATGAATTTTAATCAACCCCCCATAACAGAAGCTTTACCAAAGCTCGGTCCATAAAAGGCAAAGGCAGACCCATTTACTAAATAGGCTAAAAGATTATTCTAGGATGGGCTCAACATAGCATAAATTAACATATCAAAAAGCATGATTCAAAAAAAAAAAACATAACGAAAAGCTAAAATCTAAAGGCTTAATTGCAAAAATTAAGATCCAAGACATAAAGCGTAAATCTAAAGGCCTTATTGTAAAAAAAACTAAGATCCAAGACATAGGACCAGCCTGTCCCTTTGTCATGATCTATTTTTTCAATGCCTGACCGACGGTGTGGAATCTATGTTGAAGTTGTGTCTTCTCTCTTCTTTCTTCTTTAAAAAATAAGTAGGTTTCAGATTTGGTGCCCTCATTAATCCTATAGACTCCAAGAGAGATCCCCAACAATTTTCAATTGGGCACCTTTGTTCACGCCCGCATGTTCTCTAGAAGCCAGCGTTAGACCCTTGAAAATTGTTGAATGCTTGAATCGATGT